>CM072160.1:496929-514211 GCA_036850595.1 Rhyacichthys aspro
TCTGGTCTGGTCTCTGGTCTGGTCCAGGCTGCAGTCCTCTGGACCTGGTACAGTTGCCTCAGGAGGAGCCCACAGGACAACCAGACCTGATAGGACTCCTTCAGCTGACGGCATCCCTTACTTCTGGTGTCCACCACAGGGTCAGGGATCACCACTCACGACAGGCACCGGAGACCCTACGGCCACGGCTCCGAGCAGCCGCGTGGACAACGGAGAAGCGCGGTCCGCTCGGACTCTCGGCGTCCCGGCCTCCTCGGGATCGGTCGGAGCTCTGCCGGTCGGAGTCCGAGACCCTTCTGACTCAGACGGTCCCGGCGGACCCTGCGGTACGTTGGGTCCAACTCGCCTCCAGACGGTGATCGGCGACAGCTCCGTCCTCTCTTCACCCGAGTGTCCGGGACATCCGGCCGAAGGTGAAACAAAGTGGACCGTGGACCGTCCCGGAGCCACCGATGGACACCTTCTGCTTGAACATGGTGTTGGTTCTGGACAAACTGAGACTAGAACAGAAGTCCAATAACAGAACACCACTGGGGTCCAGATCAGGGCCGTTCCTCCAGGGTCACTGTTGTTACCCCGTGGCGTTCTCCAGTAGAACCTTGGAGACCCCAGCACCTTCCAGGACCCCTCCCAGAGACTCCCAGAAGGTTCTCTGTCGTTTAGGCCCTAAACACAAACCAAAGAACCTCTCAAGTCAGGAGAACCTCTTTCAGAGGCTGGGCAATAACCCCTCCCCTTGGGGCCTAAATCCACCTGTCTCAGGAGGAGACCGTCCTGAGGAGTCTGGACCAATCAGAGACGTTCCTGAGGAGTCTGGACCAATCAGAGACGTTCCTGAGGAGTCTGGACCAATCAGAGGCCATCTTGAGGAGTCTGGACCAATCAGAGGCCGTCTTGAGGAGTCTGGACCAATCAGAGATGTTCCTGAGGAGTCTGGTCCAATCAGAGGCGTTCCTGAGGAGTATGGACCAATCAGAGACGTTCCTGAGGAGTCTGGACTAATCAGAGACGTTCCTGAGGAGTCTGGACCAATCACAGAACATCCTGAGGAGTCTGGACCAATCAGAGACGTTCCTGAGGAGTCTGGACCAATCAGAGACGTTCCTGAGGAGTCTGGTCCAATCAGAGGCGTTCCTGAGGAGTCTGGACCAATCAGAGACGTTCCTGAGGAGTCTGGTCCAATCAGAGGCGTTCCTGAGGAGTCTGGACCAATCAGAGGCGTTCCTGAGAGTCTGGTCCAATCAGAGCGTTCCTGAGGAGTCTGGACCAATCAGAGGCGTTCCTGAGGGGTATGGACCAATCAGAGACGTTCCTGAGGAGTATGGACCAATCAGAGGCGTTCCTGAGGAGTCTGGTCCAATCAGAGACGTTCCTGAGGAGTCTGGACCAATCAGAGACGTTCCTGAGGAGTCTGGACCAATCAGAGACGTACCTGAGGAGTCTGGTCCAATCAGAGATGTTCCTGAGGAGTATGGTCCAATCAGAGATGTTCCTGAGGAGTATGGTCCAATCAGAGACGTTCCTGAGGAGTCTGGTCCAATCAGAGGCGTTCCTGAGGATTCTGGTCCAATCAGAGGCGTTCCTGAGGAGTATGGACCAATCAGAGACGTACCTGGTCTGGTCCAATCAGAGACTCCTAGAGTCTGGTCCAATCAGAGGCGTTCCTAGGTCTGGTCCAATCAGAGACGTTCCTGAGGAGTCTGGTCCAATCAGAGACGTTCCTGAGGAGTCTGGTCCAATCAGAGACGTTCCTGAGGAGTCTGGACCAATCAGAGACGTCCCTGAGGAGTCTGGTCCAATCAGAGACGTACCTGAGGAGTCTGGTCCAATCAGAGACGTTCCTGAGGAGTCTGGTCCAATCAGAGACGTTCCTGAGGAGTCTGGTCCAATCAGAGACGTTCCTGAGGAGTATGGACCAATCAGAGATGTTCCTGAGGGGTCTGGTCCAATCAGAGACGTTCCTGAGGAGTATGGACCAATCAGAGATGTTCCTGAGGGGTCTGGTCCAATCAGAGGCGTTCCTGAGGAGTCTGGTCCAATCAGAGACGTTCCTGAGGAGTCTGGTCCAATCAGAGACGTTCCTGAGGAGTATGGACCAATCAGAGACGTTCCTGAGGAGTCTGGACCAATCAGAGATGTTCCTGAGGAGTCTGGTCCAATCAGAGGCGTTCCTGAGGAGTCTGGACCAATCAGAGACGTTCCTGAGGAGTCTGGTCCAATCAGAGACGTTCCTGAGGAGTCTGGTCCAATCAGAGACGTTCCTGAGGAGTATGGACCAATCAGAGACGTTCCTGAGGAGTATGGACCAATCAGAGACGTTCCTGAGGAGTCTGGTCCAATCAGAGGCGTTCCTGAGGAGTCTGGTCCAATCAGAGGCGTTCCTGAGGAGTATGGACCAATCAGAGACGTTCCTGAGGAGTCTGGTCCAATCAGAGACGTTCCTGAGGAGTCTGGACCAATCAGAGACGTTCCTGAGGAGTCTGGTCCAATCAGAGACGTTCCTGAGGAGTCTGGTCCAATCAGAGGCGTTCCTGAGGAGTCTGGACCAATCAGAGGCGTTCCTGAGGAGTATGGACCAATCAGAGGCGTTCCTGAGGAGTCTGGACCAATCAGAGACGTTCCTGAGGAGTCTGGTCCAATCAGAGACGTTCCTGAGGAGTCTGGACCAATCAGAGACGTTCCTGAGGAGTCTGGTCCAATCAGAGGCGTTCCTGAGGAGTCTGGACCAATCAGAGACGTTCCTGAGGAGTCTGGAGGTGTTTTTTCAGACTGATCCTTGGACTGAGCTCAGATTTAAAGCCTGAGTTCTGTCAGATCCTGGTCGAACAGAGAGAGTCTGAGTCTTACATTTTGGACTGAACTGATCTGACCAGATTTAACTGAAGCCTGTTCGTTTCTAAATCTGAAAAAATACTGTCGTAGAAACGGTTCCAGTTTGATTTTTTTGTTTTGTGTGATTCTAAATGAAGACTTGTTGAAATTGTTTGATTGTCGTAAATTTGTCCTAAAAAGGAGTTAAAACTGAGACGGTTCTGACTCATGAGAATGTGACTGAAACTGGACTAAACCAGACTTATCTGAGGACTGAAGGAGGACTTAAATCCACCTGAAACCAATCTAAACCCGTTCAAATCCAGCTAGCACCTGTTCAAATCCAACTAAAACATGTTCAAAACCAACTAAAACCTCTTCAAATTCAACTAAAACCTGTTCAAATCCAACTAAAACCTGATCAAATCTGACTAAAACCTGTTCAAATTCAACTAAAACCTGTTCAAATCCAACTAAAACCTGTTCAAATCTGACTAAAACCTGATCAAATCCATCTAAAACCTATTTAAATCCAACTAAAACCTTATTCAAATCCAACTAAAACCTGTTCAAATCTGACTAAAACCTGATCAAATCCATCTAAAACCTGTTCAAATCCAACTAAAACCTATTCAAATCCAACTAAAACCTGATCAAATACAACTAAAACATGTTCAAAACCAACTAAAATCTGTTCAAATCCAACTAAAACCTGATCAAATCCATCTAAAACCTGTTCAAATCCAACTAAAATCTGTTCAAATCCAACAAAAACCTGTTCAAATCCAACTAAAACCTGATTAAATCCAAGTGTATATAATGTGTATAAAGTTCCTTTACGTAGAATCTCTGCCAATTGCCTGAATCTTTTTTATTTTATTTTATTTTTTTTTATGTTTATAAAATGTATTAGAATTTATTTGATGTAAGTATTTAAAGACAAAAAGGTGGACTTCAAACTCAGACTAAACCAGGTTCAACCCAGAACAAAACCAGATGCAACGTGATATTCTCTGATTAATGCAATGAACTGGACTCAGTTTTGAACTGGGAAATAATTTGGACCAAAACAATGAACTTTGACTGAAACACGCCACACGTTATCTTTGTAAACTTGTAGACATTTCTCTGGACTGGACTAGATTTGTGGATCTTATTGTTTTTAATTCTTCTTGTGGTCTTTTTATTGATAAAAAATGAATAATTAGGCCAAGATCATCTGTCTTTGGCCTAAAACAAGTCAAAACCAGGTCAAAACCAGTCAAAACCAGTCTAAACCAGGTCTAAACCAGTCTAAACCAGGTTTAGACCAGGTTTAGATGCTTGATTTTTGCTGTTGTTGAATGTGTTTGTGATGCTGTGTTGTTGAACGATGAGAAACTCCAGTCAGGTTTCATATTTCACTCTGGGAGCCTACTTTGACACTGGGCCTTTGAGATGGCTGTATTTTCTCCTCATAATGTCTGTGTATGCTCTGATAGTGCTGTCCAACCTGCTTCTCATCGTCGTCATCTGTTTGAACAGAACTCTACACGAACCAATGTACTTTTTTCTCTGTAGTTTATTCATGAATGAACTCTACGGAAGCACTGCTTTATTCCCGTTTCTTTTATCTCAGATCCTCGCAGACGTTCACACTGTTTCCTTTTCGTTCTGTTTTGTCCAGATCTTCTGGATCCATTCTTATGGAAGCGCTGAGTTCCTGAACCTCGCCGTCATGTCGTACGACCGATACTTGTCCATATGCTTCCCTCTTCAGTACAACACCCTGATGAGCTCCAGCAGGGTCTTCTCTCTCATCGCGTTCACCTGGTCGTACTGCATCGTGGCCATTTTAGTCCTAGTGTCCCTGAACGCACCGTTAAAGCGATGTGATTTCCTGATTCCCAAAGTCTACTGTGATAACTACTCCGTGGTGAAACTGGCCTGTTCTGACACCACTCTGAACAACATCTACGGCGTTGTAATCACCGTGTTCATCGCCTTTGTTCCTCCCGTGTTCATTTTGTTCACGTATGTGCGTATTTTTCTGGTGTGTTTCTCGGGGTCCAGACAGACGCGGCAGAAGGCTCTGAGCACCTGCACGCCTCACCTGGCCTCCGTCATAAACTACTGCTTCGGGAGTTCCTTTGAGATCCTCCAGAGCAGGTTCAACATGAGCGGCCTTCATCAGGTGTTGAGGATTGTTTTGTCGCTGTACTGGTTGACGTGTCAGCCGCTGTTTAACCCGCTCATTTATGGACTCAAGCTCGCCAAAATAAGAGCCTTGTGTAAAAACCTGATGCAGAAACAAATAAAGATATAACTGCAGCTGTGTCTCCTCTGTTTATTCTGTTCATATCTAACTAAAACCATTTTAAATCCAACTGAAACCTGGTTACAGTTGGATTTAAAATGGTTTTAGTTAGATATGAACAGGTTTCAGTTGGATTTGAACAGAATAAACAGAGAAACAGGTGAATAAAAGCCCCGCCCCCTTTTAACTGAACAGGTGAGGTCCACAACTTTTCCAGAGGAGCAGGTGTCCCCTGAGCTGGACCTGGTACAGTCCATCAGAGCAGACTCATGTCCCTCACACTGGAACGTCTGCCCCAGAGGAGCCCGCCCCTCTCCATAGAGCGCCCCCTGGAGGAGAGAAGGAGCCCCACAGCCCAGCTCCCTGCAGACCACCTCTGCATCCTGCAGGACAAAGTCCTCTTCACAGACTGAGGTCCAGGACTGGTCCCAGTGGACCTCCAGTTGTCCTGAGCACAGACTGGACCCATGGACCAGCCTCACAGAGTCTGAGGACACAGAGAGAGGACAATAAAGACAGACACAGAGTCTGAGGACACAGAGAGAGGACAATAAAGACAGACACAGAGTCTGAGGACACAGAGAGAGGACAATAAAGACAGACACAGAGTCTGAGGACACAGAGAGGGGACAATAAAGACAGACACAGAGTCTGAGGACACAGAGAGAGACAATAAGACAGACACAGTCTAGAAAAAAACAATAAAAAAAAATCTAAAAAAGAACAATAAAAATCTAACAAAAACAATAAACAAGATTCTGAGGACACAGAGAGAGGACAATAAAGACAGACACAGAGTCTGAGGACACAGAGAGGACGTCATCATTCTAAACCAGGTCTAAGCCTCTCATTAAATAATTACTGTTGGATTCATATGTTTCATTTCTTACAGAACTATGTCTGAGACTCGTTCTTGTTGAAAAGATGTTAATCTTTCATCGGCTCAATTTGTGAAAGAGTGGTTCAGGAGCAGGACATTATTTTCTCATGGATTAGACTCTGAGTCCAGACCTTAACCCACTGAGAATCTTTGGAGAAGACATCATCAAAACAGATTGATGCAGCTCTGGACATGCAGTGTTATGATGATGGACACTACTCACTGCATCAGCTTCAGCTTCAGCTTCAGCAGTAATTCCTCAAAGAGAGGCTCTGGGCTGTTTGCTCAGTTCAGATGGTGACTGTTGCTTTGCTCAGTGCTGTATTATCTTTTAGTGGAAGGATGTGTCCACAGGATGAAACTGAATTACCTCTGGACCACTTTAGACTCAAACAAAAACCACAGACTGTGCTCATTAAACATAGGCATTATTTCCAATAGCTTTCACCTGAGCACTGTATCTGTACGTGAGAAAAGTACATGATCCCGGGCCAGAGGCAGTCACTGAGGGAGGTCTCACTCAGACTTCACGTCCCAAAACGTGGTCAGATCCATCATGCCGTGGTCCTCTGTTTTTCTGGTGGAAACAGCTGAGCCACAGTCGAGCGCTGCACACACCAGGTTCGCCGGCTTCATCTCCAGTTCAGTCCGTTCACTGAGGCCCAGTCTCTCCGTCCCAGTTTCATCTGCAGGTCTCCATCACAGCTCCTCGCACCAACCTCACGTCACAACGCTCTGTTTGAGTCCAGTTTTAGACAAAGACAGTCAGTGCTTATTTCTAAAACAGTCCCATTTGAAAGTTAAGTTTACTTTTACCTGTTGAACTGTTGCTGTTTTCCACAAAGAGTCCTGTAAAGAAAAAATATGGATGATTTAACTGTACAAATGTTTACTGAGGGGTTTTTAATGCTCATAACTTTTAGCCCAAAAAGTCATATTTGTACAAAATACACTAAAAGACCCACTGTTTCTGTTCATGTTCACAGACACTGGGCTTAGACCAATTTACAAAGTCAAGACCTCTTTATATTTGATGATATTTCACATATTTGTTTCAAATATTTGTAAAACTGTAGGAAAACTAGCTCGATCAGATCGATGTGACTTTACTCACAGCTGATTGGTCCAGTTTAGTTCAGACTCCAGAATAAAACCAGCTCAGGAGCTGTTACCACGGCAACGAACCTCTCCATCACAGAAGAGTTAGTACTGGATCAGTTTCAGTGGACACAAAACTTACCCTTAAAAAAACAAGGTGGAGCTGAACTGACACAAATCTAAAATATGAGTGTGTTTTTGGGGCTTTCTCTCGTCTCTCGAACTCAACCCGAGCAGGAACATGTGACGTCAGCACCATCTTATGTTATAACTCTGTAATTACAGGATATTTCTCAAACTTTAACAGTCCTATGAGGCTTTTTATTTGTTAGTTTATTGCCTGGAAAGTACATAGTGCTGATGCAAAAGAAAAAAATCTAGTAATTTCTTTTGAAAGATACAAAGGGAAGTGGTGTCGAGAAGATAAAGGTGTCAAAGTTTGCTCTATTCCTCCATCATTAGACTTACCGGAGCTGCAGAGGGACAAAAACACCACCAGAACTCTGGGGTCCATGGTCTGGATCAGGTCTGGATCTGGTCTGAGTTGGTACTTGTTCTGGTTTCTGTCTCTTGAAGTTGCTCTGAAACAGCTGCTGTTTTCCTGTCGTCACAGAAATCCCCTTCAGCTCTGGATTTGATAAATAGGTGTTTCTAAGATGGCTGCCTGTTTATAGCGACCATGCACTCATCTGAAATCTGTCCAAATCCTGATAAAACCCATCTATGTTTAAATATAAATCTTATTAATGTCTGCTGTTAAAAGAGAAAAATACAAATCTATTGTAGTCCTTCAACAGAGAAGTCCAACTAAAACCCAGTTAAAACCTGCTAAAGTCCAACTAAAACAAGAAGTACTGGTTCAGGTCCTGGATTTGTGTAAAATGCATCACTGGACCTGTTTTGTACAAACTCCCTTCTACAGTTTTTCTCAGAACTCTGTGTGGACTCAGCCTTTTTCTTCCTGTGACGTTAATCTGATCCGTGGTCGAGTCTTATCGCCTCATCTTTTCTCATCTCTTTTTTTTTCATTTTTTTCACACTTCTTTATAAAAAACTCTACAAAAACACTTTCATTTGCAGCAGTTTTGCGACACACTCATCTTTAATAAAGTGTTAAATGCGATAGATAAATGTTCAAATTTAAGAAATATAGAAAAGCAACACAAACAGTGTCACTTTATCACGCTTGTCACGCTTCATTTTGAAGTAATTACATCTGACTCTGTCTTTCTTCCAAAAAAGATGAAAAAGGAGGCTCTGAGAGGCTTTTGGTTTTATCAAAGAAGCAAATATTCAAAGGCCTCAGATGGAAATGAACGATGAATCAGACTGGAGCAGTGTATGTTCTTTGTGCAATGCTGCCCTCTAGTGGTCGAGGACTGTAATGACAGACTCCTCCAGCTTTAAAATCAGAACAAACTTTATTGTCTCAGAGGGAAATTAGTCTTGGGCTAAAGAGCAAAGCAGCTGCAAAACATTACAACAATAAATACATTAGACATGAGAAAGACACAATTTCATAATAAATACAGAGATATACACAGAATAGCTCTTAAAATCATGATGTTGTTAAAGTTGTTCTTTGTTCAACAGAGTAACATTGGAATAAATGACTTGTCACAGACATGTTTGAGATTACGTGCACATTTTTATTTAAAAAGATGACTTTCCTGTTGAGTCGACTCAGAAGAATCAGTGGAACTGCAGCCAGAGGAGAACCTTATTCAAATGAGATGTAACTTTAGTCTGAGTAACATCTAGTAAGTTTTTTATCAAAAGGAAAATGATGAAAATGATCAGGACACGGTGAAACGTGTTGGGTCAGTATCACACTTTAGAAGAACTATTATTATTATTATCATCTATTATTAAATAACTGCGCTAGAACCAGGCCTGACTCCATGATGTTGGGACCAGAGTTCATTCATCGCGTCACGACTCTTTGGAATCACTCTGAAAATGGAAGGTTTTTGTCTTTCACTCACTTTTCCATTTTGTAAATTGATAAAAATAAATAAACTGTTTACTGTTGGCAGTATTCTGACTTTGCTGCAGGTCTTCACACCTGACTAAAAACTTCAACTAAAAACTTCAACTAAACACTTCACCTTTTCATTTTGGAACTGATTTGTTGTGATTACTGATGACTCCATCAAAGTGACTAAAAACTGTTAAAAAAAAACAAAAAAACAACAACCCTAATACAGTGTGTTGTGAAATATGACCTGTCAGCCTGAGCTCGGAGCCACAGCCGCGGGGGCTTTTGGGAAATCCCGCCCCACGTCGCAGCGCGCGGAGGCGGAGCGTCAACCGGAATCCACTCCACTCCCACTTCCTCCGAGCTCAGCCAACTTCTGCCCCGAGTCTCTGCGCCTCTGCGTCCGCTCCGATCCACCTCCAGGAGCCCGTCACCGGCAGCTTTACGCACGGTTCACCCTGACGCGCGGAGTCCTGACGCACACGGAAACACCGAACCGAACCGAACCGAACCGGGCTCAGCGGTGGAGTCCGCCCCGATGTGAGTGACAGACTCCGACTCTTCACGCTTTATTTGAAATGATGGTTTAGTCCTGGTTTAGACCTGGTTTAGTCTTGGTTTAGTCCTGGTTTAGTCCTGGTTTAGTCTTGGTTTAGTCCTGGTTTAGACCTGGTTTAGACCTGGTTTAGTCTTGGTTTAGTCCTGGTTTAGACCTGGTTTAGACCTGGTTTAGTCCTGGTTTAGTCTTGGTTTAGTCCTGGTTTAGTCTTGGTTTAGTCCTGGTTTAGACCTGGTTTAGTCCTGGTTTAGTCCTGGTTTAGACCTGGTTTAGTCCTGGTTTAGTCCTGGTTTAGTCCTGGTTTAGTCCTGGTTTAGTCCTGGTTTAGACCTGGTTTAGACCTGGTTTAGTCCTGGTTTAGACCTGGTTCAGTCCTGGTTTAGACCTGGTTTAGTCCTGTTGTAATCCTTAGTTAGTCCTCATTAGTCCCAGTTTAGACCAGGTAAGTCCTGATTTTGGGTTATGTTTGGTTTTGTTCTGGGTTTAGACCTGATTTATTTGTACATTTAGTTCTGCACTCGTCCTTGTTTAGTGACTTTATTTATGATTTCTCCCATTTTACTTTAGTCCTGATTTAGTCCCGGTTTTCTCCTGAGCCTCGTTTTCTACAGTTTGGCTCAGTTTTCTCCTGAGCAGGCTTGTGTTTCCACTGAGCAGGTTTTAGTTGGATTTGAGCAGGTTCTAGTTGGATTTGAGCAGGTTTTAGTTGGATTTGAACAGATTAGACCTCATTAGTATCATCCCTTTGACGTTCTGTTCCACATCTGAATTTTTCATGTTTATTGCTTTAAAAGGTATTTAATGGAATGTTATTTTGTCTCAGAGTAAACATCTGCAGCTTTTGTTTCTGTGACTGATAATCTGATTACTCTGTGACTGATAATCTGATTACTCTGTGACTGATAATCTGATTACTCTGTGACTGATAATCTGATTACTCTGAGTCTCATCACACGGTGGACTCTGCTGAGGTCGGCACAAACCCTCGTCGTCTCACGTCTCTGTCAAACTCCTCCACTGTTGGATTAAAGCCATTCTCCACTGCATTAACCAGGAGCAGGACTGGGACGGGTTTTAGTTGGATTTGAACAGGCTTTAGTTGGATTTAAACTGGTTTTATTAGGATTTAAGCAGGTTTCAGTTGGATTTAAACTGGTTTTATTAGGATGTAAGCAGGTTTAAATTGGATTTAAGCAGGTTTAAGTTGGATTTAAGCAGGTTTAAGTTGGATTTAAGCAGGTTTAAGTTGGATTTAAACAGGTTTAAGTTGGATTTAAATAGGTTTAAGTTGGATTTAAACAGGTTTAAGTTGGATTTAAGCAGGTTTAAGTTGGATTTAAACAGGTTTAAGTTGGATTTAAGCAGGTTTAAGTTGGATTTAAACAGGTTTTGCCTGTATTTGGTGTGTGTCTGGATTGAAAGTCTCATGGTTTATTTTCTGTGGCTCTGTTTGGCTGGAGGAGTTCTCCACCGTGTGATGGATGGAGGCTGAGCTGTGGGGTGCTTTATGTCCCTCCAGGGCTCCACTAGTTCTGCCTGATCATCTCCACGCCACATTAACTCCATCGCTCTCTACATCCTTCTCTGTTTCCTCACCTTCTGTCCTCAGCCTGCTTTACTTTCAGACACTCACAGAAAGAACATGGAGCGGCCATTTTGACTTTATTCCTTCTATTATTATTCAAACTGAATATTGTCTTTGTTGTGAAAGCACTTTGGGAATTTATAAAATAAAGTCTTTTTTTAATAATATAATATCTTTCTGAGTCTTTTGAAACTGTGAATTACCTGTGGATGAAAACACACATCTGTGCCACATCAGGCTGAAGAGTTTTAGACATTCTGTGTTTATAATGTTTCCTTTCATTTCTCAGAGGGTCACATCAATGACCCCTGACCCCTGGACAGTGTTGCTGAAAACGAAACAAAAACTAAATAAAAAGTAATTAATGAGACCAAAAACTCTGACTAAATGTTACAACACTTTTGTAAATGAATCAAAACTAAACTGAACAGAGACTAAATCCATCAAAAGGAGAGGAGTTGAAGAGATCAATCAGACTCAGGTTTTTGAGCGTCGCTGAAGTGATGTCAGACACAAACATTTGTTAGAGCCTCGGGAAGACGACAGGAGACCAAAAGAGAACCACTTTAAATACAAACTATGTTAACACTTGGAACCTGAATACCAGGAACAGGTTAGGACTAGTTTACTTTCATTAGAGACATTATTACTGAAGAAATACATTACTCTTTATATTTTAGACTGAATCTATTGTAGATATAGTCGACTAAAACTAAACTATAATTAATAAGGATTAGACTAAATTATGACTAAAACTAAATTGCTGTCAAAATGACCCCTGACCCCAACCCCTCATTCCTTAAGATGCACATTTTTTATGATAATCACTGTGTAATAACAGTTAGGGCTGGGCGATAAATGGAGTTAATTTAATTAATTGAGTTTTTAATTTTGGATAATGTTAATAATAGCCTTATCACTAAATCTAATTTAACAGAAAATTTTTCTTGTAACGCTGCTGCTCACTGTGTTGACTGTGTTAGCTCCAGAGCAGCTCCAGTAAACTCTGCAGACGATAAAAACACTAATAATCACAGAGAAAGCATCATATTTCCCTGAAATACTGTGGTTTAGAGAAGCGTCTGGAAACTGATCAGAAACAGAGCAGTGTTTCTGCCGAACGTCTGCTTTAATGATTCGTGCAGATTAGCCACGAGTCAGACAGACACACGTTATCTCAGTTTTCTGTTGTGACCTTTTACAGGACGCCCCTCATCTGGACGCTGTTCGTCCTTCTGCTCGTCTTCATCGATGAGACGGCCCTCGCTCAGTCCAGCGACTCTTCAGGTGAGCGCTCGAGTGTTGAAAATTCAACACGTGCACATTTACAACTACAAATGTTTGCACACTTTATTGCACAACAATGGAACCTTCTTTAGTAACCTTTCAGTTGGATTTAACAGGTTTTAATTGGTTTTGAGCAAGTTTTAAATGGATTTGATCAGGTTTTAGTTGGATTAAACAGGTTTTAGTTGGATTTGATCAGGTTTTATTTGAATTTGATCAGGTTTTAGTTGGATTAAACAGGTTTTAGTTGGATTTAACAGGTTTTAGTTGGATTTGAGCAGGTTTTAGTTGGATTAAACAGGTTTTAGTTGGATTTAACAGGTTTTAGTTGGATTTGATCAGGTTTTAGTTGGATTTGATCAGGTTTTAGTTGGATCCTGTTGGACACGGCGGTGCAGTTCTGCTGAATGTGATGTTAATTAAAACCGAGCGTGTCTCATGGGACGTCCCGGTGGATGCCTCCACAGAGGGTCATTTGTAAGAGTCGGAGCAGAGCGCCGAGGGGCGGGGCCTGAGCGAGGGGCGGGGCCTGTGAGGAGGAAAGGAGGCTTTGAGTCTTGAGTGACCTTCAGGTTCATCGTCAGCTGCTTTATGAAGGAAGGTGAATAAATAAATTAAATATGTTTTTACAGATTTTAACTGTTTTAAAAATGGTTTAGTCTGATTTCAGTGGGTTTTAGTTGGATTTTGAGCAGATTGTCTTTGGAACTGCACATTTGTTTTCTTGACGGGTGGAGGTGGTGGAGGATGAATGGAGGAAGAGCAGGAGGATGTTGGAGCAGGTTTTAATGGAAAGACTAATACTGTAGCTGTGAAAAGCTGACAGGTCAATTACCCAGAGCCCTCAGAGTGAGGTGGAGGAGGAAGAGGAGGAGGAGGTGGAGGAGGAAGAGGTGGAGGAGGAGGAGGAGGAGGAGGAGGAGGAGGAGGAGGAGGTGGAGGAAGAGGAGGAGGAGGAGGAGGAGGAAGAGGAGGAGGTGGAGGAGGAGGAAGAGGAGGAGGAAGAGGACGAGGTGGAGGAGGAGGTGGAGGAGGATGAATGGAGGAAGAGCAGGAGGATGTTGGAGCAGGTTTTAATGGAAAGACTAATACTGTAGCTGTGAAAAGCTGACAGGTCAATTACCCAGAGCCCTCAGAGTGAGGTGGAGGAGGAAGAGGAGGAGGAGGTGGAGGAGGAGGAGGAGGAGGAGGAAGAGGACGAGGTGGAGGAGGTGGAGGAGGAGGTGGAGGAAGAGGAGGAGGAGGAAGAGGAGGAGGTGGAGGAGGAGGAAGAGGAGGAAGAGGAGGAGGAGATGGAGGTGGAGGAGACGGCCCACTGCTCAGCGTCCCAAAACTCTTTTACATTTTAAACTCCTGCCTTTTCCTTTGGAGTAAAATCAATTTATGTGAAAATCAGAAGTGTCAGGTTTAATGGAAGTGTAGAGGATAAATACGACCAATCAGCAGCAGAGAAACGAGTCATGTGACCTCTGTCAAACCGTAAACATTCAAAGGTGTTTCAGTATTTCTTCCTGAATATGACGTTCATCAAGACAAGCTTTATTTGAGGAAACATTTAGCATTTCTGGTTTAGTCCCGGTTTAGTCCAGGTTTAGACCTGGTTTAGACCTGGTTTAGTCCAGGTTTAGTCCATGTTTAGTCCAGGTTTAGACCTGGTTTAGTCCAGGTTTAGTCCATGTTTAGTCCTGGTTTAGTCCAGGACTAGTCCTGGTTTAGTCCTTGTTTAGTCCTTGTTTAGTCTAGGTCTAGTCCTGGTTTAGTCCAGGTTTAGTCCATGTTTAGTCCTGGTTTAGTCCAGGACTAGTCCTGGTTTAGTCCTTGTTTAGTCCTTGTTTAGTCTAGGTCTAGTCCTGGTTTAGTCCTGGTTTAGTCCTTGTTTAGACCTGGTTTAGTCCAGGTTTAGTCCATGTTTAGTCCTGGTTTAGTCCTTGTTTAGTCCTGGTTTAGTCCAGGACTAGTCCTGGTTTAGTCCTTGTTTAGTCTAGGTCTAGTCCTGGTTTAGTCCAGGTTTAGTCCAGGTTTAGATCTGGTTTAGTCCAGGACTAGTCCTAGTCTAGTCCTGGTTTAGTCCAGGTTTAGTCCAGGTTTAGACCTGGTTTAGTCTAGGTCTAGTCCAGGTTTAGACCTGGTTTAGACCTGGTTTACCCCGGACCCGTTCTGGTGCAGTGTAAAGGCGGAGGCTCAGTTAATTACTGCCCGTCTCTGGAGAACCAGCTCGAGGGGGTTTTATTGGCGGTTTCTTTTGGAGAAGCTCTGATAATGTCCTGTGGCTGCCGGAGCTCATCAGGAGGATCATCACATCCCGACCACTCATCATCTTCCTCCACTTAACGAGCTCCATCAATAAAAAGCAGCTCCATCAATAAAAAGCAGCTCCATCATTAAAGCGAGCGTCCCTCGAGGACCCGGCGCTGGCCGGACCAGACCTGGATCTGGCTCAGAGCTGGACCCTGTCTTTAATGGAGCTTTATCTGAGGATCATTAAGACCGAATAAAACCTGATCTGGAGCAGACAGAAGGAGCTTTTATTTTATTCGACGGTGATTTAAACCGAATTCAAAATAAACACATGTAAATGCACTTTATCATTAATTCACATTCATTTGTTTCATTGTTTTGTTGCTTTGACTTTTGAGAAATGTCCTAAAGACAATGGGTTATTTTAGCATTTAACCAGGATTAGAACTAAACCAGCTTTAAGTCCAAACAAAACCAGGACTGAACCCAGTTGAAATCAGGACAAAACCAAAGACCAAAACAAAAACTAAACCGGGACAAGTTCAGCTTTAAACCTGGACTAAACCAGGTCTAAACCAGGACTAAACCAGGTCTAAACCAGGTCTAAACCAGGACTAAACCAGGTCTAAACCAGGACTAAACCTGGACTAAACCAGGTCTAAACCTGGACTAAACCAGGTCTAAACCTGGACTAAACCAGGTCTAAACCAGGACTAAACCAGGTCTAAACCAGGACTAAACCAGGTCTAAACCAGGTCTAAACCAGGTCTAAACCTGGACTAAACCAGGTCTAAACATGGACTAAACCAGGTCTAAACCAGGTCTAAACCAGGTCTAAACCTGGACTAAACCAGGTCTAAACATGGACTAAACATGGACTAAACCAGGTCTAAACCAGGTCTAAACCAGGTCTAAACCTGGACTAAACCAGGTCTAAACCAGGTCTAAACCAGGTCTAAACCAGGTCTAAACCTGGACTAAACCAGGTCTAAACCTGGACTAAACCAGGTCTAAACCAGGTCTAAACCAGGACTAGACCTAGACTAAACAAGGACTAAACATGGACTAAACCTGGACTAGACCCAGTCCACTTCAGTTTTGCTGAAAACTATTAAACGTTCAGTAATTTTGAGGATTTTAAAATCCTGAGAATTATTCAATGTTTAATGTAAAGAAGTTAAATCAAACGATTTAATCCAAAAAAAGCTAAAATATTGATGAGTAATGTTTTTATGGCAGTTTTTGGAAGTGAACATTTTTGAAATTTTTGAATTCAAATTTGAATTCAAAAACTTATCAAGAGAGAGACTTTGTTACAAAAATAATAGTTTCTACAAAGAAAAAGTCTGATGCTTCATCTTGGTTTGTGTCCAGAGCCGTGTTACGACTGGGGCGAGTCCAGCGAGTCCACGGTCCGGGTCCTGGAGGGACAGGCCGGGTTTTTGTCCTGTCCCCTCTTCTCTCATCCCTCCGTCTACAACTACACCTCCACCCAGAACACCGGCCACAACCTGTTCTGGTACCGGGTTCTGGAGGGTCACGACCTGGAGCAGCCCATCACCAACAGGTATCAGACCGGGTTTAGACCGGGTTTAGGACCGGAACGGGTACCGGACCGGGTTTAGGACCGGAACGGTTACCGGACCGGGTTTAGACCGGGTTTAGGACCGGAACGGGTACCGGACCGGGTTTAGGACAGGAACGGGTACCGGACCGGGTTTAGTACCGGAACGGGTACCGGACCGGGTTTAGGACCGGAACGGGTACCGGACCGGGTTTAGGACCGGAACGGGTACCGGACCGGGTTTAGACCGGGTTTAGGACCGGAACGGGTACCGGACCGTGTTTAGGACAGGAACGGGTACCGGACCGGGTTTAGTACCGGAACGGTACCAGACCGGATTTAGACCGGGTTTAGGACCGGACCGGGTTTAGACCGGGTTTAGACCGGAACGGGTACCAGACCGGGTTTAGACCGGGTTTAGGACCGGAACAGGTACCGGACCGGGTTTAGACCAGGTGTAGGACCGGAACAGGTACCAGACCGGGTTTAGACCGGGTTTAGGACCGGAACAGGTACCAGACCGAGTTTAGACCGGGTTTCGGACCGGTACTGGTTTTCCTCGACTCTTGGACTCAGGTTTTTCTCTGTTCCAGCGCTCGTCTCAGTAAAGACCGGGACAGACTGTGGCTGCAGCCGGCACACGCTAACGACACGGGACAGTACATCTGCATGCTCCGGTGAGTCCCCCAAAAACACGCTAACGACACGGGACAGTACATCTGCATGCTCCGGTGAGTCCCCCAAAAACACGCTAACGACACGGGTCTGTTTCCTTCAGGGTCCTGTAGAGAGTGGGATTTATCAGTTGTTGATGAGTTCTTGAGGGATTTCCCGTCGACAGCGTCTCATTAATATTAAACTATTAATATTAAACTATCAATATTAAACTATTAATATTAAACCATTAATATTAAACTATCAATATTAAACTATCAATATTAAACTATTAATATTAAACCATTAATATTAAACCATTAATATTAAAC
>CM072160.1:514311-527758 GCA_036850595.1 Rhyacichthys aspro
AATATTAAACTATGAATATTAAATCATTAATATTAAACTATCAATATTAAACTATTAATATTAAACTATTAATATTAAACCATTAATATTAAACTATCAATATTAAACTATTAATATTAAACCATTAATATTAAACTATTAATATTAAACCATTAATATTAAACCATTAATATTAAACTATTAATATTAAACTATTAATATTAAACCATTAATATTAAACTATTAATATTAAACTATTAATATTAAACCATTAATATTAAACCATTAATATTAAACCTAAAATTCACACAGCCTCGTTTCACAAAGTTTATCTTAAAAAACATTAAAAAATGTTTTTTAACAAAAACCTGTTCAAATCCAGCTAAAACCTGTTTAAGTCCATTTAAAGCATTCCAACTAAAACCTTTTGTTCATATATCTAGTTTAGAGCCTTTTCTTACAGACATTTCCTTCTAAATGTGTTGAAGGGCCAAATGAAACATTGCAAAGGGCCGTATTCGGCCCCCGGCACTTTTAAAGCTTCAATGTACAGAGTTCAGACTGTGATGTTAAATATGAAATGAGTCATTTAATTCAGATGAATACATCTTTACAGGACTGTCTCATGTTGTAGGTTGATTCTCGTTCAGACTGACTCATGTGGAAACACTGAAGCGGTGTGTTTTCCAGGATCTGACGATGAGCTCAGACCCCGAGTGCTTCGCTGCAGCATTAATCACTTAAAGTGGCTCTGAGTGGCTCTAAAGACCTGCAGCTGCTGGAGCTTTATCAAACTCACATCTGCAGCAGCAGCTCTGGGTCTGATCCAGGATCTGTGGCCAACGACCGACAGAGGCTCATTTACTGAGAGCAACTGAACCACAGCTGTTCACAGATCAGCTAAAACATTATGACATCTAAAACCTGCCCAAATCCCTCTTAAACCTATTCAAATCCATCTAAAACCTGTTCAGATCTATCAAAAACCTGTTCAGACCCATCGAAAACCTGTTCAGATCCATCGAAAACCTGCCCAAATCCAGCTAAAACCTGTTCAGATCCATCTTAAACCTATTCAAATCCATCTAAAACCTGTTCAGATCTATCAAAAACCTGTTCAGATCCATCGAAAACCTGTTCAGATCTATCGAAAACCTGTTCAGATCTATCGAAAACCTGTTCAGATCCAGCTAAAACCTGTTCAGACCCATCGAAAACCTGTTCAGATCCATCGAAAACCTGCCCAAATCCAGCTAAAACCTTTTCAGATCCATCGAAAACCTGCCCAAATCCAGCTAAAACCTGTTCAGATCCATCTAAAACCTGCCCAAATCCAGCTAAAACCTGTTCAGATCCATCTAAAACCTGCCTAAATCCAGCTAAAACCTGTCCAACTAGAACTTCTGTGCAGTCTGTCGGTGGTTCTTGCTCCAAACTCAACTGGACTAAAGCAGGTTGTGGCTCAATGCAGTGATGCAGATGGATCTTCCTGTTTGGTCACGTGACTCCGCCCACTTCCCGTTTCATCATCAACTCAAACACCACAAAGTCTCACAGACAAGTTTACCACAGACTCACTCATGTTTAAATCCAACTAAAACCTGTTTAAATCCTAAACTAAAATATATAGTTCTCAACAGTAACAAAAACCTGAACTTATTTCCTGATATTAAGTATTGAATCTTTAAAAAGTGACTGATGTGCAGAGACTTTAACCCCGTCTGCTCCGTGTGTCGCAGAAATAAATCGTCCTGCAGTAAGATCGCGATGCGCCTCACCGTCCTGCGCCCAGAAGACGTCGCCCGCGGCAACAGCTGCGAGCCCGCCGTCGCCGTGGCAGCGACACAGGAAGTGATCCCCTTCCAGGAGGGCAAGGTCCTGGACTGTCCCGACGCTCAGGACGCGGCCAAGATGGCCGACAGCTCCCCCACCGTGTCCTGGGTCCATCTGGGACAGCGCAGCTCCGTGAGTCTGAGACGAGCCCAACATTTAGACTCACATCTGAAAGTCTCAGAGACTCAACTTTAGACACAAAAGAAACAGCTGAAAAAAGAAAAGCATCAACAGAGAAAAGGGAGGCAACGTAAAACACAGATAAATACTGTCAATTCAATCACGTAATGTTTAACGAGGAGGAGATAATTGTCGTCCTGACGCTGAAGTCACAGCTAAGCTAACGCTAAACTCTAAACTTCAGTTTGGTCAAATGGATTAGTATTTTGTGTTTTATTTTTTAATAAAAGAGAAGCAGGAGAGGTCTCTAGGCTGATTTTGGAGGAGAGTCTGAGACAGGGACAGAACAAGGACACCAGGGACAGACCCGTCCACCTGAGCTGAGTCTGTGGTTCTCTGTGGTTCTCTGTGGTTCTCAGGACTGTGTGCAGTTCCCGCTCAGATCCAGCGAGCGGCAGGTGAGCGGCCTGTCGCTGCAGGTCCACGTCATGTACGAGTTTTACCAGGGACTGTATTTCTGCACCGTCCTCTACCGACGGAGAGGACGGAGGCTGAGCTTCACCCGAGTCATCAACGTCACCGCAGTCAGTAAGAAACCTCCGCCGCTCCTCCACCTAAAACCATCCACACTCTGCTCCACCTAAAACCATCCACACTCTGCTCCACCTAAAACCATCCACACTCTACTCCACCTAAAACCATCCACACTCTGCTCCACCTAAAACCATCCACACTCTGCTCCACCTAAAACCATCCACACTCTGCTCCACCTAAAACCATCCACACTCTACTCCACCTAAAACCATCCACACTCTACTCCACCTAAAACCATCCACACTCTGCTCCACCTAAAACCATCCACACTCTACTCCACCTAAAACCATCCACACTCTGCTCCACCTAAAACCATCCACACTCTACTCCACCTAAAACCATCCACACTCTACTCCACCTAAAACCATCCACACTCTACTCCACCTAAAACCATCCACACTCTGCTCCACCTAAAACCATCCACACTCTGCTCCACCTAAAACCATCTACACTCTGCTCCACCTAAAACCATCCACACTCTGCTCCACCTAAAACCATCTACACTCTGCTCCACCTAAAACCATCCACACTCTGCTCCACCTAAAACCATCCACACTCTGCTCCACCTAAAACCATCTACACTCTGCTCCACCTAAAACCATCCACACTCTGCTCCACCTAAAACCATCCACACTCTGCTCCACCTCTGACCCGGGTTCAGGTGGTGTTGGTGTCTGCTCCACCTCTGACCCGGGTTCAGGTGGTGTTGGTGTCTGCTCCACCTCTGACCCGGGTGGTGTTGGTGTCTGAAACCGTTCTGAAGGACTCTGTTTGTCTCAGATCCGACGAAGTTGCCCAAAGAGCCCAACGTCCTGCAGCCGACCAAAGACCACGTCTTCAGCGTCAAACAAGGTACAGTCCTCCACTCACACTGTCGCTCTGTGCCCAAGCACCTTCCAAATAATGTCCTCAACTTAGACTCCACTTTATTAATCCACAGATTGTCCCAGTAGCTTGGTCATCATTATAAGACCGTAGTAAGCCCTTATTAATGTCCAAAAACTGTTATTAACCCATTTATAAACACTTTATATGGAGCATCTACTAAAACAAATCTTCAAGTCCATCTAAAACCTGTTCAAATCCAACTAAAACCTGTTCAAATCCAACTAAAACCTGTTTATATCCAACTAAAACCTGTTCAAATTCATCTAAAACCTGTTCAAATCCAACTAAAACCTGTTCAAATTCAACTAAAACCTGTTCAAATTCAACTAAAACCTGTTCAAATTCAACTAAAACCTGTTCAAATCCATCTAAAACCTGGCCAAATCCAACTAAAACCTGTTCAAATCCAACTAAAACCTGTTCAAATCCAACTAAGGGCCTCTTACTGCAAAGTGCTTTTATAAAATTAAGTATGTCTCGTTCTTGTGACAAACTCCATATTCAAACAGAAAACAGGTAAATACTGTTTCCCCAAAACAAATCTAGTGTTTATATTCAGCAGCTGTTTGTGGGGTCTTATTAAACCCTCTCCACTCTGTCTCCACTGCATTAAACAGAACTGAGACAGAATAAAGCAGGAACCCTCTTCTTTTCTTGTCTCAGTGTGATGCACCTTGCTCATTCTGTCAAACACCTGCAGTAAAGATGAATAAACCCAGTCAACAAGCTGCAGCCCTGAGTCCATCTGAGAGTCTCCTGCAGCGTTCTCTCCTGTAAATTGCTTTTCCCTGAGAGCACCTTCCACAGGAGACTCTCCGTTCCCAGAGTTAACTGAGCGTCAGAATTAGTCGAGTGTGTGTCTGGACGCTCGTAAAACCGTCGGCTAACGGCGCACGTTCAGCCCGACTTTACGACCCGCGGCGGCTGATGAATGGCTCCGACGCGGTCCCGGTCTTAGTCTTAGCTTTAGCTGCGACGGCAGGTTTTATCAGCGCAGATTTAAGAGCCAAATATGATGCATTTGCTTTTATTTAAAATGACACAGCCACAAATCAAAAGGAGACACGGCGCGGCTAAAGATGCACCAAAACAGTTTAGAGTTTAGAGCCGATTTCTCTGAGACTAGACACAGATCTGTTAGTTCACTCCTGTTCAGAATAGAACCAAAGTGCTTTTGTTTGCAGGTCTTTCATTGCCATGTGATTTTAGCACTAAGGACAGATACTCTAGGGTGACCATATTTACAAACCAATAAATCAATCCATTTTATTTTTGTGCAAATCCAACAAGAGTACATTAACAAATGAAAAATCATGTCAACAGAAATCAATAAAACACCAGTAAATAATGAATAAACATGAACTGATTTCATTGATTAGCGTTAAAATGATTTCACTTCAAATAAATACAACCTTTCTGTCGCGTTTAAAGAATATTTATCTCTTGCTAACTTACTTCAGACAGGTCAAAGGTCAAAGTGTGAACGCTGGGGAAGGATTAGCTTAGCATTAGCCTCACGCTCATGAATCGGTCATTATTGAGCCGCAGACCTGAGGAACACCGTTGGTCTCACGTTTCTTTGTCAGACGCAGAGGCCCGTCTGGTCTGCACGGCTCTGTTCCCGTACCTGGACTCTCCGTGGGAAATCTGGTGGACCATCGACGGTAAAACTGTGGATCAGCTCAACGACCCGCGCTTCTCCAAATCCAACAGGTACCACACAGTCAGCAGCAGCTCCTCGTTCTGGACGTTTACCAAAAGTGTGTGTTGTCTCCAGACAGCTTCGGTACGACTACGGCGACCGCACCGAGGAGAGCGTCCTGGTGATCCGGGACGTCCAGCCCGAGGACCTGAACCGAGAATACAACTGCTCTGTGAGGAACGACCGCGGAAACGAGACGGTCCGCGCTCAGCTCAAGCTCGAGGGTGAGTCCTTTACTTCGTCTTGAGTCTTGAGTCTTGAGTCCCGAGTCCCGAGTCTTGAGTCCCGAGTCTTGAGTCCCGAGTCTTGAGTCCCGAGTCTTGAGTCCCGAGTCCCGAGTCTCGAGTCTCGAGTCCCGAGTCCCGAGTCTCGAGTCCCGAGTCTGAGTGTGGTTCTGCGTTAGATCATTAGAGATCGGGGACATGACAACACACAACTCCAAATGAGATCGATAGCTTAGAGGGTTACAGACCCATCACGGATTTAGAGGAAGTGTTTTTAGAAGTTCTCTCATAAAAAAGAAAGTACATAAAACCAGCCAAATTTACATAAAAATAATGAATGGCCGTTTTAGAAGATAACTGTGTATTTACCATCTTATCTTTTATTTTACTTTTGTTTATTGTGTACCAGAAACTGTACGTCCTTTAAATCCTGAAGTTATTCTGATGGAGAACACTGCTTTTCTTCGATACGGTGCATCTTTCATTTAAAACTAAGGAGGCCTTTTGGGTTGGAGCTTCTGGACTGTGTCTGTATTATTAGTTTGTGTCGGGACCCTCACACTGTCCCCTGTTGGTTCCCAGTGTCGCTGCCGTCTCTGGAGCTGGGCTGTGGCCTCGGGGTCACGCTCTTCCTCATGCTGCTCCTCTTCATCATTTACCACGTCTTCTGGCTCGAGCTGCTGCTGCTGTATCGATCCTGGTTCGGGACCGACGAGCGCCACACGGGTCAGTTCTCTCAGGGTCATGTGACTGGAGACTATCCCAGCGGCAGTACAGAGTCTGGGAGCGCCATCCCTTTTAATAAACAGTAGATGGCATCATAAATCAATGCAATAATAAAATAATAACAATATAATTTACAATAAACTATTTGGGTTTAAACCCTTTTCACAACGAGAATAAAACAGATCAGCTTCAGATTGTTTAACTAAACCTTTATTGATGTATTGTTTTGATCTTATCATTTTAATATATTAACCACATTTACATGAATAATTATATTACATAGCACCTTTAACAGCTGCTCAAGCGTTAGACCTGATCAGAGTCCTGTTCCTCTCAGCGATACCTCAGCAGATAAAACTCACGTCTCTCAGTTCCTCACAGATAAACACGTTTCCTGATTGAGAAGTGCCTGTTTTTGTTGTGTTTTTTTCCAGACGATAAAGAGTTTGACGTGTACATCTCGTACGCCCGGAACAGCGAAGAGGAGCACTTCGTCCTGTCCACTCTGCGCAGCGTTCTGGAGAACGAGCTGGGGTACTCAGTTTGTATCTTCGACAGGGACAGCCTTCCCGGAGGAAGTGAGTAGGAACAGAACCCACGTCTCCAGGGTTTCCCACGAGACCAAAGCCCTACACTGCATTCATCATTCATTCATTCGTTTGTGCTTTGACTGTGTAAAGATGGACTGTGACTCTTGGCTCAAAAGAAACAGAGCCTTTGCAACAAAAGCACTAAATTATTTAAATCCTGGCTGTTTTCAGGTTATCTTTAGCTCTCCCTTTTTAGGCTCTTTTTGTTCATCTATAAATGTTCATTTTCAATCCTCACAGTTTTGGCAAAATTCTTAAAGCCTTTCCTTAAGCCCCTCCCCTCAGACATAGTGTGCTCTGATTGGTCTGGAGTCATTAGTGACATCACAAAATCTGTACAATCCTGTTGAAACGTCAGTGACATGTTCCATGAGCTCAGAGAATCCAGCCTCGTTTCCTCTGGAGCGGTCCGGGTCGGTTTGGTCCAGTTTCTCTGAAGAGGCTTCAGTTTAATGCAGTGGAGACGATAAATACAATGTTTAAATTCATGAAGACCACGTTTAAAACCACAAACAATAGCTTTGTGTTGGAAAAAGAACAATATTTATCATGTTTTCTGTTTGAATCTGACTTTATCACAAAAACAAGGAGGAATTAATCTGATCTAATTGTCTGTGGAGTGAGGATGATCTCTGGTCCAATCACCGACTGAAGGGTTAGACTCAGGACAGACCCCAGACCGAGGCGGGTTTAGTTTAGTTTTACACTTTGGACCCTTTTCGTTCCAGTGGAAACGAGGCTCCATCTGAGTCAGGTTTGGGACTTTTTATTTGAAAAAGCTCAGTCAAAGCAGAAACAGCTCCATGTTTCCGTCCATGACCCCTCCTCATCTTTCATCACTCATTTCCTCCTGCAGCCATCACAGACGAGACTCTGAGTTTCGTGGCTCGCAGTCGGCGCCTCCTGGTGGTCATCAGCCCGGGTTACGCGTCGCGGGGGTCCCAGGCGCTGCTGGAGCTGAAGGCGGGGATCGACGGCATGGCTCTGGGCGGGCACCTGAGGGTCATCCTGGTGCAGTACCGGCCCGTCCGCAGACAGGCCTGGGTCCGCGAGCTGAGGCGGGCCCGGGTCGCTCTGGTGCTCGTCCGGTGGCAGGGCGACAAGTCCCGAGAGCTCACGTCTCACTTCTGGAAGAGGCTGAGGGTGGAGTTACCTCTGAGACGGGACGGAGGCGCCGAGGGGAGCGGCAAAGACGTGGCTCTGATGAGGATGAGCAGCCAGAACAGCACCAGCTCCCAAACCGGACTCATCTCCAAGAGTCCTCAGACCCTGTTCAACTCCGCTGCGTGACCCTCGCCCTTCGCACGACCTCGGTCCCTCCAGGATTTATAGAGTTAAATCACATCAGGATTCCACATAAGCTTTACTTTCCAGTTATAATAATATCATAATTGTGTTTATGAAGCACTTTTAAAAACATAGTTTACAAAGTAATACTCATGACTTTATATTAAATGGATCAGATTTAGTTCACATCAGAGCAAAGTAAAATGATAAAATCCTGAAGGGACTGATCTGTGCTCTTCTTTATAACCTACACTAAAAAGCTACAGCTAAATATTCCACTTCTTTATTTATCCATATTTCATAAACACATACACACTGCACAGAGACTGAGTCATTGTTACACTATTTTAACGTCGGAGCCAGCCTTCACTTCTGCCTCCGTCTGATCCCATGGTCCACTCTTCTTCTACTGTTTATAAAGCGATCGATTTTATTCCCAAAAGGGAATGTATTTGTTAATGCTTGATCTTTAAAAGACTGCACTTTATCTGAGCTCACTTTGCAAATACATTTCTACTTTTTTTTTGCCTCAGCTCACAGCTTCTCCTCAAATCCTTACATTTTCACATTAAGCACTAAAGACTTGTTGTTTATAGGTTTTAGTTTTGATACCATTAAGTGTTAAAAAAGTCCTGCTGTCGTCAGTGAAACCTTTTGAGCCTTAAACAGACTGTACTTGATATTTTTTATTACTAGTTGAAAATGGTTTAAATCTAAATAGTTTATTGTAAAATCAATCATTTGTGAAGAACAGTCTTTATGATCCATCTACTGTTTAATGTTGAGATTGTAATAGATGAGGAGATAATTGTCGTCCTGACGCTGAAGTCACAGCTAAGCTAACGCTAAACTCTAAACTTCAGTTTGGTCAAATGGATTAGTATTTTGTGGTTTTATTTTTTAATAAAAGAGAAGCAGGAGAGGTCTCTAGGCTGATTTTGGAGGAGAGTCTGAGACAGGGACAAAAAGAAAACCAGGAGGATCTTTAGTTGTGTCCACTCAGTTCAGATTTGAGGCAGTTATTCCCTTCTTAAATCTCCAGCTGTTTTTATGTTTAGTTCAGATTGTGTTATTCTAAACCAGGACTTCTTCACTGAACTGTAATGTGTTAGGATTCATTTGTATGAATGCAGCTTTTAAACTTTTATATTTTTGATACTAATTATACAATAATTGACCAATCAGGGGCCTTCATTTACTACAGCACTTTTATTCTTGCTTTAATTCTTTCACAGTGAATGTACTTTGTGTGAGTTTTACCTGAAATTGATTGATTGATTATTTTGTATCATGTTTTGGAAAAAAAAAAGTATTGTTGGGAGAACCACGTTAATTTTGCAGCTGTTAATAAATTGTTTGGTTCATTTCAGCTTCACTCCATGTTTGCAGCCATCAGCCATTACATTATGACCACCTGAACTCTGCGACCCTCAGGTTTAGACCCGTGTTTTCCTGTATGTTTTCCAGCTGCAGATTTGTCGGAGAACGTGCTGCGGTCGATGCAGCGGAGCCGCCGACTGCTCTTCGTCCTCAGTCCTGAGTTTTTGGCCGAGAAGAGCTTCAGTTTGTTGGAGTGTCGCCTCGGTTTGTACCTGGAGCGCGCTCACAAGGCCGCCATCGTCGCCGTGGGTTACCGCTCCGTCAGCAAACTCCCCGTCGCCGAGGTCGCCCAGGTTCGGCGAGCGGCGGTTACCGTGGTGACGTGGCGCGGAAAACGGTCCGAATCTCCCCGATCGCGTTTCTGGTTAAGGCTGCGGTTAGCGCTTCCCGTTCGACCGCTAGCTCTGGGACGGAGGATGATCGACAGCACCTCGTCCCACTCGGATCTGGCGGCGTTCGTGATGCAAAAACACTACAGAGAAGCGGCCAATCAGAGCAGAGGACACAGGAGGGCGTCGGCCAATCAGAGCAGAGGGAGCAGACGGGCGTCGGCCAATCAGAGCCTGCGCAGAGAGCGACCGGGAGCGGCCGCGGAGACGAGGAGGACGTGTTCGGGCTGCGCTGGGGTCGCCGTGGAAACGCAGCAGTCACATGACCGGGCGGAGCTGAGGTCAGAGGCCGACCCCGCCCCTTTACCTGAGCCGACCAACGAGGCTCACTCCGGTCCTCGCCCCAACCTTTCACCAGATCCTGAAGTCGCTATAGAAACGGAGCGGTCACATGATCGAGCGGGATTTAGGTTAGACTCCGCCCTTTTCACAGGTGACTCCGCCCACAAGGACAAAACCTCTTCAACTGACTCTCCGTTCGCCATTTTAACAAACTTCACTCAAGATTCAAGCGGAAAGGACCCGGATCGGACCCTTTCATCTGACTCCGCCCCTTTCACAGACTCCGCCCCTGTCCCCGCCCCTTTCACAGACTCCGCCCTCTCCGTGTACCAACAGGAAGCTGAAGGAACACTGCAGACAAACACTGTAACATGAAAGAACTCTTTATGCCTCGACAAAACAAATATGCAAATGTTTTTAAAGAATCAAAGCCATGTTCCGAGTGTTTTTAATTTATTTACAGCAGTAGCGAGGGGCTGAAGAGGGGCTGAAGAATCATTTCAGGAGAAGATGTGATTAGATTTTGGTGGTTGATTCAGACTCGTACAGATCATACAATAATAATAAAAACAAATAATCCTCAACGTATTTACTTCAATCTAAGGCATGTCTTTCTATTCATGAACTGCCTTTTTAACTGCCTTTAAATATTTAAATATTCAATTATTCAATCTGAAATAAAATCTAAAAATGTTATTGATATATTTGTATTATTTATTATTTGTTTGCATCAATAATATTTACCCTAAACAAATGCTTTCTTCTGTTCACTGAGTCCAGGTGAGTCCAGGTGAGTCCAGCATGTGTCAGTGTGAGTCCAGGTGAGTCCAGCAGGTGTCAGAGTGAGTCCAGGTGAGTCCAGCAGGTGTCAGTGTGAGTCCAGGTGAGTCCAGCATGTGTCAGTGTGAGTCCAGGTGAATCCAGGTGAGTCCAGCAGGTGTCAGTGTGAGTCCAGGTGAATCCAGCAGGTGTCAGTGTGAGTTAGTCAAGTGTAATGTCCAGGGAATCCAGCAGGGCAAGTCGACACTCCAGCATCAAAATCCAGGTGAGTCCAGCAGGTGTCAGTGTGAGTCCAGGTGAGTCCAGCAGGTGTCAGTGTGAGTCCAGGTGAGTCCAGCAGGTGTCAGTGTGAGTCCAGGTGAGTCCAGCAGGTGTCAGTGTGAGTCCAGGTGAATCCAGCAGGTGTCAGAGTGAGTCCAGGTGAATCCAGCAGGTGTCAGTGTGAGTCCAGGTGAGTCCAGGTGAATCCAGCAGGTGTCAGAGTGAGTCCAGGTGAATCCAGGTGAGTCCAGCAGGTGTCAGCGTGAGTCCAGGTGAGTCCAGCAGGTGTCAGAGTGAGTCCAGGTGAGTCCAGCAGGTGTCAGAGTGAGTCCAGGTGAGTCCAGCAGGTGTCAGAGTGAGTCCAGGTGAGTCCAGGTGAATCCAGCAGGTGTCAGAGTGACAGTTATGTAACATTCTTCCAGTTTATATTTCAAACCTCTGGACAAAGGCGGACTTCCTCGGGCCTCGTTCCGGTGAATACCTGTGGGTCTTATCGGTCTCAGGTGTTAAACACTTCCGACCCCGACAAAGACCGGGCTTAGTTTCTTTGTTGAAGGCGACAAAGGGGCGTCGGGTCGGGTTTTGTTCGACTAAAGCTCCATAAACCGTCTTTGTGTCGGACGTAAATACAACACGAGTCCAGTTACTCTCAGGTCTAATCTCCGAGACCAAAACCAGGATCAGAGTGGGTCTAAACCGGGTCTAAACCAGGATCAGAGTGGGTCTAAACCAGGATCAGAGTGGGTCTAAACCAGGATCAGAGTGGGTCTAAACCAGGTCTAAACCAGGATCAGAGTGGGTCTAAACCAAAACCAGAGGAAACCGCAAACCAGGAAGAGGGAAACCGGGAAACCAGACAGAGTGGGTCTAAACCAGGTCTAAACCAGGATCAGAGTGGGTCTAAACCGGGTCTAAACCAGGATCAGAGTGGGTCTAAACCGGGTCTAAACCAGGATCAGAGTGGGTCTAAACCAGGATCAGAGTGGGTCTAAACCAGGATCAGAGTGGGTCTAAACCAGGATCAGAGTGGGTCTAAACCTTGTGACCCTGTGACCCCGGTGAGGTCAGTGAACGCTGCAGATGTTGTTAAAGTCAGAGTGTCTCAGAGAAAGACTGATGAGCTGCAGCCTGCATTAATAAACGCTGAGGCTTCATTTCCCATCAGCCACCTCTGCCTCATCCGTCAGCTCATTTCCCATCAGCCACCTCTGCCTCATCCGTCAGCTCATTTCCCATCAGCCACCTCTGCCTCAGCCCGAGGCGTCTGCAGATGATGTAGTGTGGCTGGGTTTGACTGAGGGGTCAGACCCAGAGTTACCACATTATTCATTTTATTCATTTATTTTGAAGCTGATTATAAATGGAGAAACCTGCCGAGACTCTTTACATGAAACAAACCTCGTGTTTAATCTGTGTTTGTTGTTGGTGTGTGTTTAGAGCCAGCGCTTGTGTGTTGTGTATCGATCTTGATGATGATGATGATGCATTAATCAACTCTGCCATTCCCATTGATCCAGACACAAACAGGACGACGCTGAGGGCTTTGAATAATCACAGATTTTATGAATGCTTCACAGATCAGAGCCTTTCTCCCGAAGCAGACTCAGACTGGTTCAAACTCTTCTGTTTTATTTTGATTTATTTATTCAAATGTTTCTGAGGCCTTTTTGTTCCTAAAGATCAGCACTGTCTCCTTTTTTCTTAAGCCTGAACTGATCTAATCTCCTGCAGCTTTACTCTTTTTCTCTCTCTAGGTCCGTGGTGTACAGTAAAAGTCTCTAGTCTCGATGACTTTGTGACAATAATAATGTGCGTTGACCATTGTGGCTCAAAAAATGACACAACTACTTAACATTTTTGTGGCTCTGAAGAAGAAAAGCAGCTGAGTCTCTGGACGAGGAGGCGTTTTCACAAAAACTCCAATCTCCTTTGTGTTTGGTGTGAGTCAGGTCCATTGTTGTGAATAAAGAGTAAAGAGGTCGGAGTGTGCCGACACTGACACGATTAGGATCTGATTTCAACCAAACACCACACGCTGCAGTTTCTGTCGGATAAGGTTCTTTCAGCTGAAGCTTTGAAAACGTTCGGGGCCTTTCTGTTTCATTGGGAGCTTTTTCTGCTGTTTTTTGAGAGAGTCACAGATTGTTTTCTTGATCATTTCTTCTTCTTTTCCTGTTGCCCCAGTATTTCTCTGTTCAAGCTCCTGTTTCTATTAAAACGACTCTGGTAAAAGTAGAGTCAACTTCTTTGCTCCAATAAAAGTAAAAAAGTAAAATGTAATGTTGCTGTCAGTGATACTCAATACATTTGTGAAAACTCTGTAATAACTCTTTCCTGAACAAACAGAATCAAGACTGAACCAGTGCAACTGTGATTTGTTCTGTTTATTATTTTCATTCTGCATCATTCACA
>CM072160.1:531884-553255 GCA_036850595.1 Rhyacichthys aspro
ATGCTTTTACAACTGTCTCTGAACACACTTCAATCACAGACCAACGATTATCTCTGTCGTTTTTAGAGCTTGAGAAGAGTTTAGTCAATATCCAGTCCTTGTCTTGTCCTGGTTTAGTCCAGAACTAAACCCGTCCTTTAAGTGGCTTTAGGGAGGTTTTGACCCATTGACCGAGACCAAGTCAAGACCAGAACCAGTTCAGGATACACTTTAAAAGATCCCAGGGAACAGTCCAAGTCCAGACTTAGACCAGGTCCAGACTCATGGAGGTTAGTGTTTGGTGAAGGAGGCGGAGTTAGTCCAGACTTAGACCAGGTCCAGACTCATGGAGGTCAGTGTTTGGTGAAGGAGGCGGAGTTAGTCCAGACTTAGACCAGGTCCAGACTCATGGAGGTCAGTGTTTGGTGAAGGAGACAGAGTTAGTCCAGACTTAGACCAGGTCCAGACCAAGCGGCTAGGACACTTCCTCATAAATAGTCCTCGCGTAAGGACGGCGCCATACAGCGATATACCTCCATCCACCAGAGGGCAGGCTCCAAAAGAAGAATTATATTATAAAATCCAATTGCAACTGTACAAGTGTAAAAAACCCTTTTACAGCCTGGTACAAAAGATGGTTCTGGTCTAGAGCTGAGTTCTTGTTACGTGACAACTCTGGGGGGAGTGAATTTTTTTTAAATTCTTTGGTTTGCCCTCAGTTTAACTTTAGGGTTATGCATAATTAAGGGAGTGGCTACTTTGATTGACAGGTGTCATTTTGTGTGGGCCATGGCGGCCGCTAGCCTGTACGATGCTAACGCTAGCTGCTAGGTGTTAGCTGTGTCATTTTTTGCTCTTCAAAGAAGTTTTGCATAAAACTACTGAGTTATTTTTTGTAGTATTATGTGCCCTTCATTAACAGACCGTCCAAGAAGCTTGGCTCCAGTCTTTTTGGTGAGTAACATTCACATTGTATATTTGCTTAAGTCTTTATTAGCAATTTATTTTAGCAGATATGCTAACAGCCCTTAAGGCTATTACCAGAGTTATCAAAGCAGTTAAAACCAGTCGCAAAATGAGATGGAAAAGTTCGATATATTTTGAATTTTGAATGTTTATGTTAGATTTGGGGAAGTGCAGTCTCATATAAAAAGATGTGGTGGCATTATTTTAATTGTTTACTAAGACATTAAAATGTGGTTATCATTTTCAGAAATGTAAGTAGTTAATGTAAAGCCAGAACATTACTGTGATTAGACTAGTTTTATAATATTGACTGGAATTATGCTCTTTAGACTATGTTTATTTGTTCTAAACATAATACACTATTTTGTGATTAGACAAAATTGAGGTTTATGATGCAGTACTGCAATGCTTTACTCCCTCATGCAGATTTAAATCTTATTGCTATTTTAAGGCAAAAAAAAAAAAAGCTTACGTTTTATATTGCAATACAGTAATCCTATAATTTAAGAAAAGATTGATTTGAATCTATATTAATATTACATTCTTAAAATAAACCGATCAGTATAATTGGGGCCTTTGTTGAATTGTATTTCACATTGTATTTCACTGACTTTGTGTATTGTTTCCTGAAGGAGGTGATTCAGACAAACCTGACCAGTGTGTGTTGAAGACCAGACTCCTGCCACTTCCACTTTCATCTTCTCTTTCATCAGACATTGTACACAACATAGAATAACAAGCATTTGTTTGTGTGCATTACAGAAATGCTATCCTAATGTACTATATATTAGACCAAATGGAGACATTGCTTCCATTATTTATACATTCTATGGTCCAGACTCATGGAGGTCGGTGTTTGGTGAAGGAGACAGAGTTAGTCCAGACTTAGACCAGGTCCAGACTCATGGAGGTCGGTGTTTGGTGAAGGAGACAGAGTTAGTCTAAACTAATAAAAGGAAATCCATTTGACCAAACTGAAGTTTAGAGTTTAGCGTTAGCTTAGCTGTGACTTCAGCGTCAGGACGACAGTTATCTCCTCCTCTGTTACAATCCCTTAGAATAAACAGTAGATGGATCAGAAAGTGTGTTTTTACAAATGATTGATTTTATAATAAACTATTTGTGTTTAAACCATTTTCAGGTTCAGTCTGTTTAAAGACTAGGTTTTAGTGAACTCCTAAAGCAGGATGATGCAGATGGAGAATGAAGTTAATGTTTGAGCTGTTTTCTGTCGCTTCATAAAACTGTTAAACATTAGACTCCAAACCCAGCTTCACCACCAGAGGGCGCCACAGTCTGAGAACCACAACAGCACCACACTCTTCCTCCGTTTTCTCCTTCACTGCTCTCTTCAGGTCAGAGGTCAGCAGCATCTCTTCACTTCTGCATCAAACATTATCTCAGAGTCATTAGAGCAGACTCTGTCAAACTGTAACTGGTCTGAGTCTGGTCTCACTCCGACTTCAGTTTAACATTTATTAAAGTTTATTAAAGCAGTTTTACAGAAAATGGGAACTGTTACTTCATGAATTTATTTAATTATAAACCAGGTCTAAACCGGGTCTAAACCGGGACTAAACCAGGTCTAAACCGGGACTAAACCGGGTCTAAACCGGGACTAAACCGGGTCTAAACCGGGACTAAACCGGGTCTAAACCGGGTCTAAACCGGGACTAAACCGGGACTAAACCGGGTCTAAACCGGGTCTAAACCGGGACTAAACCGGGGCTAAACCGGGACTAAACCAGGACTAAACCAGTCTGCAGGTGTTTTAATGCTACACCTGTCTGACTGACAGGTTTACAGACCTGCTGTGACCTCTGACCTTTGACCTGAGCAGACCAGTCTCAGTAGTTACTGTCGGAGCAGAACTGAGTGACCTCTTGTTAGAGTATTTTGTATCTATTGTAAGGTTGTGATGCTCTGAGCCTTGGGCTCTGTCAACAGACTCAGACACCTGCAGGAACATGTCTCCAACCTGGAGCCTTATCTACTGAATAACACCTGAATAACCACTGAATAACACCTGAATAACACCTGAATAACAACTGAATAACAACTGAATAACACCTGAATAACCACTGAATAACTACTGAATAACACCTGAATAACACCTGAATAACACCTGAATAACAACTGAATAACACCTGAATAACACCTGAATAACAACTGAATAACACCTGAATAACACCTGAATAACCACTGAATAACCACTGAATAACTACTGAATAACACCTGAATAACAACTGAATAACACCTGAATAACAACTGAATAACACCTGAATAACAACTGAATAACACCTGAATAACAACTGAATAACACCTGAATAACACCTGAATAACACCTGAATAACGCCTGAATAACCACTGAATAACACCTGAATAACACCTGAATAACAACTCTTTGTTATTGTACTGTTTGTGTATTGACCTTCTATGAGGTATTATAAACTCTGACCAATTAAAGCATGGCCAGACTTGAATGTTCAATACTACTCTGTGTTGACTGTTCAACTGTCTCCAGGCCTGTATGTGATGGTAATAAACTTCTCCTGTTTAAGACATCCAGACTCTCTTCAGTCCTTTATGTGGTCCAATACTTCGAAGCTCTAAGGCACTAACCCAATTCTCTTACACCTCTGACCTCTCAAAACACACAGAAGGAGATATTTCAGTCTGAGACACTGTAAATGTTCCGTGTGAAGGCTCTAACAAAGCACGATGGGAGTGAGTGCATTGAGAAGCAGACTGAGAATAGTACCTGATTATTATCTAGAGGGTCTAGAGGGTCTGGAGGGTCTAGAGGGTCTGGAGGGTCTAGAGGGTCTGGAGGGTCTAGATCTGGAGGGTCTAGATCTGGAGGGTCTGGAGGGTCTAGAGGGTCTAGATCTAGAGGGTCTAGATCTGGTCTAGATCTGGAGGGTCTGGAGGGTCTAGAGGGTCTAGATCTGGAGGGTCTAGAGGGTCTAGATCTGGAGGGTCTAGAGGGTCTGGAGGGTCTAGATCTGGAGGGTCTAGAGTTTCTAGAGGGTCTGGAGGGTCTAGAGGGTCTAGATCTGGAGGGTCTAGAGGGTCTAGAGGGTCTGGAGGGTCTAGATCTGGTCTAGAGGGTCTGGAGGGTCTAGAGGGTCTAGATCTGGTCTAGATCTGGAGGGTCTAGAGGGTGTGGAGGGTCTAGATCTGGAGGGTCTGGAGGGTCTAGAGGGTCTGGAGGGTCTAGAGGGTCTAGATCTGGATGGTCTAGATCTGGAGGGTCTAGAGGGTCTAGAGGGTCTGGAGGGTCTAGATCTGGAGGGTCTAGAGGGTCTAGAGGGTCTGGAGGGTCTAGATCTGGTCTAGATCTGGTCTAGATCTGGTCTCAGTGTAAAGCTTCTCAAAGTCTCTGAGACAAGTGTGAAGTCTGCTCCAGAAGCGTCAGGTGTTGGTGGGACTCATTATTGAGGAGTTTTGAGGCGAGCCAAGCTGTCGAAGGAGCGCGAGAACGTCCGGGCCGTTCCCCTCGACCCGCCCCGGGTCGGGTTTCACTCGGCTCTAATGACCCCTCTGTGACCCCCGTCCCGGGGAGCTCCAATCTGTCGGACATCTGCGCAGACCCCGCTCTGTCATTAGAGATAGACCGCCGGTCCACTTTCCCTCGGCCCCGTCTCCGGGGACCGCGGCCCGGGCCCCGGACCCCGGGCCGGGAAGCCCCCGGGACGCGTCTCACCTGAAGGGGGCGGGGCTCGGAGCGGCCCCGGGGGAGGGTCTCGGGGGACGGGCTTTTGTTCCCGAGAGTTAAGAGGATCAGACTGGTTAAACGGGACTCGACTCAAATCTGAGAAAAGTGTTGCTCCTGAAGCACTTCCTGAAGTTTTTAAATGAAACACAAGCAGCATCAAAATAATATTTAAATAACATCAAAATAACATTCAAATAACATTTAAATAACATTTAAATAACATTCAAATAACATTTAAATAACATCAAAATAACATCAAAATAACATCTAAATAACATCAAAATAACATTTAAATAACATCAAAATAACATCAAAATAACATCAAAATAACATTTAAATAACATCAAAATAACATTTAAATAACATCAAAATAACATTTAAAACTAGATGCACTGGGATTTTTTTTTGTTTTTAAACAGTTAAAGCAGCAGCAGTTTCCTCAAAAAACTAAACATTATCAAAAGAAAACATAACTAAAATATTAAAAACTAAAATATTAAAATGACTGAAGTTGATTCATTTAGTGACAGCCTCTTCTGTTCTGTTCAGAAACCGTCTGCTGATCTGTGATCAGTTCACTGTTGTGCACTCAATAAACCTTCCTTTTATTGAAGTGTTTGTGTTGATTTTGTCGACATTTAAGAATCAAACTGGTCGTTCTCTTCATCTTCAAACACGGTTTTTCCACTTTTTTCAACTTCAAACTTTCAAAGTTTTCCATCAAAAAAGAAAAACAAGAAAAGATATTTAACTGTGAAGAAATGAAATAAAATAGTAAGAATAATAATAAGCAAAGGCATGTATTTATTGAAGTAAATATTTTAGTTTGAAAGTCTGGCTCCTCCTGGACCTCAGACCTTCTTCAGGATCAGAAGGATCCAGTCTCAGGTCGGACTCGTGTCCAGGAGCGTCCTATCAACAAATCAATGAAAATCAATCAATAATAGTCTCCAGCGATGGTTTCTGTAACTGATCCATCAGATGATATTTGTTTGATAATGAGAGCCAGCTCTAGTCTAAACTCAAGAACCATGAAAACACGACGACGGAACCTGATCCAGAGGCAGCTCGAAGCCTCAGAGAAACACTCCTCACTCTTCATCACAAAAGGTCAAGGGTCAAGAGTTTGTACAGAGACAAAAGGGACAGGGTCTGACTAAAAATGGGGCGAATAAAAGAGACACAAACACGGAAAAAAGGACCTTTGTCATGTTTCTGTTTGAATGACGTTTATCACAAAAACAAGGAGGAATTTATTTAAAAACATTCAAAGTATGTTGTATATTTTCATTTTCTTCTCCAGTTATCGTCCAATCCAGCGACTGCAGGCTTTCATGGATCAACAGTATGTTCAGATTTTATTTAGATATAACTCCAGACTCCTGCAGTGTTTGATGCTTGCTCCACACATTTCCGTGTTATTGTTGCACATACGTGACATTCCACAGTGTTATATTTTAACATTGAAACGACAGCAGCAGGTCAAACATTTAAGAAGAAGACTTTTTATAAAACACGACACAAACAGCACAAAGACACTTCTTCGTTCGTCTACAGTCTTCATCACAAAAACCAAGGCACAAGGAGCATTTTATTAAAAAACAAAAAACAGATGAAGGCATTTGAACCAACAAAATTATAATGAATCATTTAAAAGACAAAGATTGGTCTCATTTTTTCCGTTTGGAGTGTCATTTTATACTGAATTTGATTAAACAAGTTCAGTTTATAAATGAATCGTGTTCTTGGCTCTAAAGTTAGGGCTAGTGTTGTATTTAAAGAATTAAATAAGATAAAAAGTGCTTTAAAAAATGTGAAACTTCATGATCCTTTTTTGACCAATCAGAGCAAATAAAATCTAATAAAATATTCAAATATATTAACATTATACATGAGCAGAGTGGGGGCTTTAAATAATGTAGTTCTTTATATTAATTAAAACAACAACAACAACAACAACAGATCAGAGACTTCCTGCAGGGGCCGAGGTTTAAAGACAGTTTGACGTCTTTTATTTGAAATAACTTCACAAACTCAGAGTCGGCTTCAACCAAAGTCTGCTCCAAGAACTTGGCTTTAAAAGTGGATTACTGGACTTTCCCTGACGCCGCGTTCGCTGTCGCCCTGACGCCGCGTTCGCCCTGACGCCGCGTTCGCTGTCCTCCTGACGCCGCGTTCGCTGTCCTCCTGACGCCGCGTTCGCTGTCCTCCTGACGCCGCGTTCGCTGTCGTCCTGACGCCGCGTTCGCTGTCCTCCTGACGCCGCGTTCGCTGTCGCCCTGACGCCGCGTTCGCTGTCCTCCTGACGCCGCGTTCGCTGTCGCCTTGTCTCCGGTTCCAGACGTTGTTCTGATGAAGGTCATGAGTCTGAAAAGCGTCGGCATGATTTTAATAAAATAAGTCGTGTTTTAATAAAGCCTCAGCTTCTGTTTTACGTTGTTTTCTGTTTTGTGATAAAGAGAAATCCTTAAACTGAAGATGCACCAAAAGGACGTCACAGTAAACAATGTAATCTGTGTGTTTTATGTTTTTAAACCCGACCGTTTCCCTCCGTTCACTCTTCTTCGTGAGTTTAATTCTTGTCACTTCCTGGATTTGGTCCAAACTCGGTTCAGTTTGGTCCGGGCCACGGTCCTGGAGCTTTTCAGGCCGGCTCCAGTCGACACAGCTCCAGTCTGGTGATGGACAAACTCTACTGCTTTGCTTTTGAGTCAAAATAATCCTTGTTTTTTTAAAGAATGAGGAAATATTTACGTTTCCCTTGAGTCTGCTTCACTCCTTCTTTTTCCCAGGTGCCACTGAACGCACCTCAGTCCACATTGGTGCCGTTGCAGTATTTGTGATGATTTTTAAGCCTTTTTAAACAGAACTGACCCGGTTCATTCTGCTCCAGAGAAGTCTCTAGTACGGCCGGTCTCTGGGGACCCAGGTGAAGTTGCAGCGTCCCTGGGGGTCCCTCCTGACGAAGGCCTGTCCCTGAGGGAAGCTGTGGGTCTTCACGCTGCTGCAGGGGCTCAGACTCATGCTGAAGGCCAGGTCCGGGCGGGTCCGAGGGGTTCGGGGTCCGGACGGCGCCGGAGCGGAGCAGAAACGCAGCCGCTCTGACGGACGGAACGGCAACGTGGTCTGGAAAAGTCCGACCGGACCCGAGGACGTCGACGCGTTCAGGGTCTGCTCCGGAGGAGGATCGACGTCGTAAAAACCAGAGACGGACTCTGGGCTGTTCTCCAGGCTCAGCTCGGTCTGAAGCGAGTGGACGGAGTCGTCGATGGTGTCTCTGTCCTTCAGTCCCAGCGTCCTCAGGACCCACGAGTCCAGGTTCGGTTCTGAGGACGAGGACGAGGAGCAGAACTCTGCCGTGAGGTTCCGACAGACTCTTTTACTGACGCCATCTTCCATCGACGACAGCGTTCTCTTCCTTCTGCCGTCGACACGCAGCTTCTGATCAATTAAAAATAAAAGCAGGTCAAATCCATCCAAAACCTGTTCAAATCCAACTAAATCTGTTCAAATCCAACTAAAACCTGTTCAAATCCAACTAAACCTGTTCAAATCCAACTAAACCTGTTCAAATCCAACTAAAACTGGTTCAAATCCAACTAAACCTGATCAAATCCAACAAAAACTGGTTCAAATCCAACTAAACCTGATCAAATCCAACAAAAACTGGTTCAAATCCATTGAAAACCTTTTAAAAATCCATTGAAAACCTTTTCAAATCCAACTAAAACCTGTTTAAATCCAACTAAACCGGTTCAAATCCAACTAAGACCTGTTCAAATCCAACTAAAACCTGTTTAAATCCAACTAAACCTGTTTAAATCCAACTAAACCTGATCAAATCCAACAAAAACTGGTTCAAATCCATTGAAAATCTTTTCAAATCCATTGAAAACCTTTTCAAATCCAACTAAAACCAGTTCAAATTTAACTTAAAACTAAACAAAAAAAATAAAAGCAGTGTCCAAGTGAATGGCAGTGGGTTTTTTCGATTTCTGAACCCTGGCCTTGAACGCACCTTGGCCTTTTCCTCCAGGTTCTTCACAAACGATGAGTTCAGGAACTGTCGGAGTTTGTAGTTTTCGTCCTGCAGTCGAGCCAGTTCCTCCTCGCGCTGCAGCAGAGTGTCGTGAAGCTGAAAACACAAATAACACACTTCAAACCAGAGAAATAAAAGTGAGGAAGGCTTTGGGCAGATTTAGTTTGGTATATTTATGCTTTAAACGTTAAAAAGATGAAGTGACCTGTTGGTTTCTCTGAAGATGAGGAGACAGCTCTGTCCACGTCACACACGACACCGGACTGCTCTCTGAAACACACAGGTTCTAATGTCACGGCAGAGCACACAAACCAATACAAAAGAGTGAGCGGCCTCTAGTGGCCGATGGACCAAACTGCACCAGAGTCCTGCCTCAATCCTCAAGAAAAAGACAACTCAGTTCTATTGGTTTTACACAGTTAGGCATCTCACATCTAAAATCCAACTAAAACCTGTTCAAATCCAACTAAAACCTGTTCAAATCCATCTAAAACCTGTTCAAATCCAACTAAAACCTGTTCAAATCCAACTAAAACCTGTTCAAATCCATCTAAAACCTGTTCAAATCCAACTAAAACCTGTTCAAATCCAACTAATACCTGTTCAAATCCATCTAAAACCTGTTCAAATCCAACTAAAACCTGTTCAAATCCATCTAAAACCTGTTCAAATCCAACTAAAACCTGTTAAAATCCATCTAAAACCTGTTCAAATCCAACTAAAACCTGTTCAAATCCATCTAAAACCTGTTCAAATCCAACTAAAACCTGTTCAAATCCAACTAAAACCTGTTCAAATCCAACTAAAACCTGTTCAAATCCAACTAAAACCTGTTCAAATCCATCTAAAACCTGTTCAAATCCAACTAAAACCTGTTCAAATCCATCTAAAACCTGTTCAAATCCAACTAAAACCTGTTCAAATCCAACTAAAACCTGTTCAAATCCAACTAAAACCTGTTCAAATCCATCTAAAACCTGTTAAAATCCAACTAAAACCTGTTCAAATCCAACTAAAACCTGATCAAATCCAACTAAAACCTGTTCAAATCCATCTAAAACCTGTTCAAATCCATCTTAAACCTGTTCAAATCCAACTAAAACCTGTTAAAATCCATCTAAAACCTGTTCAAATCCAACTAAAACCTGTTCAAATCCATCTAAAACCTGTTCAAATCCATCTAAAACCTGTTCAAATCCAACTAAAACCTGTTCAAATCCATCTAAAACCTGTTCAAATCCATCTAAAACCTGTTCAAATCCAACTAAAACCTGTTCAAATCCAACTAAAACCTGTTCAAATCCAACTAAAACCTGTTCAAATCCATCTAAAACCTGATCAAATCCATCTAAAACCTGATCAAATCCATCTAAAACCTGATCAAATCCATCTAAAACCTGATCAAATCCAACTAAAACCTGATCAAATCCATCTAAACCTGATCAAATCCATCTAAAACCTGTTAAAATCCAACTAAAACCTGTTAAAATCCAAATAACCTGTTCAAATCCATCTAAAACCTGTTCAAATCCAACTAAAACCTGTTCAAATCCAACTAATACCTGTTCAAATCCATCTAAAACCTGTTCAAATCCAACTAAAACCTGTTAAAATCCATCTAAAACTTGTTCAAATCCAACTAAAACCTGTTAAAATCCATCTAAAACCTGTTCAAATCCAACTAAAACCTGTTAAAATCCATCTAAAACCTGTTCAAATCCAACTAAAACCTGTTCAAATCCAACTAAAACCTGTTCAAATCCAACTAAAACCTGTTCAAATCCATCTAAAACCTGTTCAAATCCAACTAAAACCTGTTAAAATCCATCTAAAACCTGTTCAAATCCAACTAAAACCTGTTCAAATCCAACTAAAACCTGTTCAAATCCAACTAAAACCTGTTCAAATCCATCTAAAACCTGTTCAAATCCATCTTAAACCTGTTAAAATCCAACTAAAACCTGTTAAAATCCATCTAAAACCTGATCAAATCCATCTAAAACCTGATCAAATCCATCTAAAACCTGATCAAATCCATCTAAAACCTGATTAAATCCAACTAAAACCTGTTAAAATCCATCTAAAACCTGATCAAATCCATCTAAAACCTGATCAAATCCATCTAAAACCTGATTAAATCCAACTAAAACCTGTTCAAATCCATCTAAAACCTGATCAAATCCATCTAAAACCTGATCAAATCCAACTAAAACCTGTTCAAATCCATCTAAAACCTGTTCAAATCCATCTAAAACCTGTTAAAATCCATCTAAAACCTGATCAAATCCATCTAAAACCTGATCAAATCCATCTAAAACCTGTTCAAATCCATCTAAAACCTGTTCAAATCTATCTAAAACCTGTTCAAATCCATCTTAAACCTGTTCAAATCCAACTAAAACCTGTTCAAATCCAAGTAAAATCGGGCTACTTAAACAAAAACTACCAAATCAAGCTGAAATAATGAAAAATGTTGATTTAAAAATGAGATCTGTCCAAAATAACTCTGACTTCTGCTTCATCTCATTTATTCATAGATTTTCTCTTTGTTCTACTGTTTTTAAGTTGTTTTTGACAAATATGACTCTAATATTTCTCTTCTTTGGTCTGATTGGCTCTGGACTCACCCCACGGCGCCGACGCCTCGGGTCGACTCGGGCCCAGGTCACGGGGGTCACGTGACCAAAACGAGGCCAGCGTTTCCATGGAGACGTCAACGGGACCCCAGCCAACGGCAACAGCTTCCAAAACCCGGATCAGCGGAAAACCGGCAGCGAGCGGGGTTTCTGTGGAGACCATGAGGTTTCAGTCACTTTCACATCAAACTCTCCACAGATTCATTTCAGACGAGGTTTTACACAAAGAGTTTTTCTGTCTTTCTTTGAGGCAGGACGAGACAAAGGCCGTGGAAAAACTCACTTTAGACACTTTTCATAAACATTTGTCAAAACAGGTTCACACTGTTTGAAAAAATAGCATTTGTTTCCTATTTTTATGTCAAGAAACCATAAAAAAACAGTTAATCTAAAACTCTTCCTTCTGCAGCTTTTGATAAATTAAAAACAAAAAAAGCAGTGTTAAGTCCATCTAAAACCTGTTCAAATCCAACTTAAACCTGTTCAAATCCATCTAAAACCTGTTCAAATCCATCTAAAACCTGTTGAATCATTTTCAGGGGACAAAGAGTCACATAGTGTTGCTTAAAAAACATAAAAGTGACTAAATACAATAAAAACTCCTGTCAATTAATAGAAGAGTGTGGGCCCCTGGGTCGGCCCCCTTCAGATTCAGGACTCAAACAGTAATAATGCATGTTGAATTCAACATGATTATTAAATATATACATCTAAATATAGGCTCATGAAATAAGATAATACAGTAGGGTTTAATGCCCACTTTTTATTAGCTGCAAAAATCAAAACTGAAACAGCAATAAATTAAGAATAAACCAAGAATAAACAGGACTAAACCAGGTCTAAATAAGACTGGAAAAGAAACCAGGACTAAGTGTAAAACCAGATAAAACCAGGTCTAAAACAGACTCAATCAAGACTAAATCGAGGCTAAAGCAGGAGAAAAACAAAGACTTCATGTAAATTGAATAAACGCTCCGTGTCTTTGAGCAAACACCAAATATTCACTGACCACAAACTGCAGCCGTCGCTCTGCTCCGTGTCCCGCTCCAGGAGTCGGTCTGGGTCCCGTCAGAGTCTCGGTGGGTCTCCGGGGGTCTCTGTGGGTTTCGGGCGGTCTCTGTGGGTCTCCGGGGGTCTCAGTGGGTCTCTGTGGGTCTCGGTGGGTCTCTGGAGTCTCTGTGGGTTTCGGGAGGTCTACGTGGGTCTCGGTGGGTCTCTGTGGGTTTCGAGGGTCTCGGGGGCTCCTGGATGAACGGAGCGCGCGGTCCCACGCTCCTCTCGCGTGCAGCTATGTCAGGAGTCGCGTGCGGCTCTGAAACAGCGGGGCCCTCGTGCAGACAGGTGTAGGTGAGCGCGCGTGTGGGGCGCGTGGACTCGCTCACTCCCGGGCCAATCAGTGACGAGGGGGCGGGGCTTAGAGCAGTTCAGCGCCAACACCGAGAGTCTCATCAATATTTGAGACCAGGTTCTGCTTGTGTTTAATGCAGTGGAGACAAACACACTGACCACGTTTAAAACCACAGACACTAGGACAACATTTATCATGTTTTCTGTTTGAATCTGACTTTATTACAGTCCTGAAAAAACAACTGTCAAAATGACACATGGTCTCTTCAGAAAACTCCAGAGTTAAAGTTTAAACTGACAGCAGCTCGTTAAACGCAGCAGTAATTACACTCTAATGGTCCCAGTCCACATTCCACCAGATCAACCATTAACAAGACCTGCCGAGGAATCACAGACAGAGACGAGGAAGAATCACAGACAGAGACGAGGAAGACTCACAGACCGAGACGAGGAAGACTCACAGACAGAGACGAGGAAGAATCACAGACAGAGACGAGGAAGACTCACAGACAGAGACGAGGAAGAATCACAGACAGAGACGAAGAAGAATCACAGACAGAGACGAGGAAGACTCACAGACAGAGACGAGGAAGAATCACAGACCGAGACGAAGAATCACAGACAGAGACGAGGAAGAATCACAGACCGAGACGAAGAAGACTCACAGACAGAGACGAGGAAGAATCACAGACAGAGACGAAGAAGAATCACAGACAGAGACGAGGAAGACTCACAGACAGAGACGAGGAAGAATCACAGACCGAGACGAAGAATCACAGACAGAGACGAGGAAGAATCACAGACCGAGACGAAGAATCACAGACAGAGACGAGGAAGACTCACAGACAGAGACGAGGAAGAATCACAGACCGAGACGAAGAATCACAGACAGAGACGAGGAAGAATCACAGACAGAGACGAAGAAGAATCACAGACAGAGACGAAGAAGAATCACAGACAGAGACGAGGAAGAATCACAGACCGAGACGAGGAAGAATCACAGACAGAGACGAGGAAGACTCACAGACAGAGACGAGGAAGACTCACAGACAGAGACGAAGAATCACAGACCGAGACGAAGAATCACAGACAGAGACGAGGAAGAATCACAGACAGAGACGAAGAAGAATCACAGACAGAGACGAAGAAGAATCACAGACAGAGACGAGGAAGACTCACAGACAGAGACGAAGAATCACAGACCGAGACGAAGAATCACAGACAGAGACGAGGAAGAATCACAGACAGAGACGAAGAAGAATCACAGACAGAGACGAAGAAGAATCACAGACAGAGACGAGGAAGACTCACAGACAGAGACGAAGAATCACAGACCGAGAGACGAAGAATCACAGACAGAGACGAGGAAGACTCACAGACAGAGACGAAGAAGAATCACAGACAGAGACGAAGAAGAATCACAGACAGAGACGAGGAAGACTCACAGACAGAGACGAAGAATCACAGACCGAGACGAAGAATCACAGACAGAGACGAGGAAGAATCACAGACAGAGACGAAGAAGAATCACAGACAGAGACGAAGAAGAATCACAGACAGAGACGAGGAAGACTCACAGACAGAGACGAAGAATCACAGACCGAGACGAAGAATCACAGACAGAGACGAGGAAGACTCACAGACAGAGACGAAGAAGAATCACAGACAGAGACGAGGAAGACTCACAGACAGAGACGAAGAATCACAGACCGAGACGAAGAATCACAGACAGAGACGAGGAAGAATCACAGACAGAGACGAAGAAGAATCACAGACAGAGACGAAGAAGAATCACAGACAGAGACGAGGAAGACTCACAGACAGAGACGAAGAATCACAGACCGAGACGAAGAATCACAGACAGAGACGAGGAAGACTCACAGACAGAGACGAGGAAGAGTCACAGACAGAGACGAGGAAGACTCACAGACCGAGACGAAGAGTCACAGACCGAAGAAAGAAAAAAAAGAGACAGTGTCTCATTAAAAAGACGTATTCTGAGCTGAAACAGACACTTTCTCTGTTTAACCAGCAGCCATTCTTATTGACGTCAGTGTCGACCAATGGGATCGCTCCTTTTTCAGGATTGGACATGTTTTTTGGCCAAAGACCAAAAGTCGAGACGACGTCCTCGGATCATGTTTTTCAATCCTGTTAAAAGCTGCTGTTAGGAGATTAAACAGGTTTCAAAAAATGCAAGAAAAAAATGGTTAATGAGGGTTTAAGTTCTGGATTCTTTGTTTCTTGTCTAATCCTGTTTTAATCTTGGCTGGTTCTGCTTTAGTCGCTGGTAAAACAAAGTTTTTTGGTTTGTCACTGGTTCAGTTTGGTTTTGTTCTGGTTTACTCCTGGGTTTAGTCTTTCTTTAGTCCAGGTTTAATCTCGGTTTAGTTGATTGTGTCTGAGACAAAAACATGGACTTGTGCAGACGACTTGGCTTTGGAGTACTTCAAAATCTACAATAGATTAATCTCTATCATTCACCTCATAACAATAGCCCCTCCACACACTGCAGCTAGTCTCTGTTTCCTGAAGCTAACGCGGCTAACACTGGAGCTAACGATGGAAAACAACAAAGACTCGCTGCTAAATGTACAATATATCTTTAAGAGATTAACAGATGGTTCCTGGAAAAGAGTAAAGTCATGTGTGATTTACAGATTATAATATTCTGTAAGGTTCACACAAAGTGACTTTTTAAATACTTTAAGTTACTGTGTTTTATGAAGGTTTCTCATTCAAGTTATTTGTCAGATCATTGTTTCATTCATAAACTGGACTGTTATAGAGACTCAGTTTTGAATCTGAACAATCCTGAATTAATACTTTTCTGTGAAACTTATTACAATTTACCTGCTTTACAAAAGTTAAAGTACAACAAAGTAAATGATTCAAAATAAAGTTTAATTACCTTCTGTTCAATTGAAGATTCAGTGTTCATTAAAAATTGATAAATTGTGTGATTAATCGCAGTTAATTGCAGCCAGATTTGTGATTGATTTGTTCATTTATTTTAATAAATATGTACACACACTCGCTCTGTTGCATTTCACTCACATTTCAACTCTTCATTCTTTGTGTGGATTAGCTCATTAGCTGTTCTGTGTTGTTTTGTGTACAGTTGTGTGTTATTTATTCCTCAAGTTGTCTTGAGTCAGGCCTGATTTAACGAACAGCTCAGTCTCCTTCAAACAGACCAGACCGGCTCCAGACCCTCGACCCTCAAAAGCCGGACCCCCGTCGGGACTGGGACTACCCACGGGGAAAGTGGACGCCCATTAAATCTGACTTTTCCCATTAGCTCTTTGTGTTTGGTTAAGTGTTCTCTGCTGCAGATAAAAGACAGAAGAGTGAGCGCCTGGACCGAGCTGCTCCGGATCTGACTCCACCTCAGGGGTCTTCACCGGCTCCGTCTGGACCAGTGGGACCAGGACCCCCAGGTGTCTCTCTGTGTAATAACCTGGGTCTAAATCATAGCCTATTGTGCAATAAGTTCAAATCTGTGTTAATATCTGCCTTCAGTAATTGTAATATTAATATTAGTCTGTGCAGTAAACGTTTTACTTTAAAGCTGTTTAACCTGATTTATTCTTCTGTCCCAGGCCCATCCTCAGCCCCAACAACACTACAGCAACCTTTTTCTGCTTTTATTTCATTAAAAACATTTCTCTCATCATCATGCAACCAACTTTAGAGCTAAGCATCAGTTCTACAGTATTTATTCACACCTTTAAATTAGCTTCACTTCTCTGTATCTGGGTTTCAGAGTCGTGTGGATGCTTCCTGGAAAAGAAAGAGTCGTGACGATGAAACGATGCATTCATTTATTTCTATCAATTATGGAGCAGCACCTAAACTCAGACTAAAGCAGATGTGTTCAAATGTAGAACTGACTGTGTTTGTCCCGTGTCTTTGGTCTGTCCTCAGGTCTGTCTCTAATGAAGCCGTCCTCACATGAATAAACCCGACTGAGATCAAAGCCCAGCTCCACAAGACCGTGTCCGAGGCACAAAGGCTGCTGGGAGTTGCAGTTTGTGTTGTCGTCAGAGCCATGTGGCGGGACAATGGTGGCGTGTGTGTTTTTACACAGGGGGTGTGAGTGGGCGGCCCCGTCCCGCTGGGGCCCTGTGTGGACCCCATCAGATCAGGATTAGACCAGGATTAGAGCCAGAGTCCGGCCGCCTCTGCATCGAGTTTAACAGCTGCGATAATCACTCTGAGGGACTCTGAGGGACTCTGAGGGACTCTACTGGACTCTGAGGGACTCTACTGGACTCAGAGGGACTCTACTGGACTCTGAGGGACTCTACTGGACTCAGAGGGACTCTACTGGACTCAGAGGAACTCTACTGGACTCAGAGGAACTCTACTGGACTCTGAGGGACTCTACTGGACTCTGAGGGACTCTACTGGACTCTGAGGGACTCTACTGGACTCTGAGGGACTCTACTGGACTCTGAGGGACTCAGAGGGACTCACCTGGACCTGACCTTGGTTCAGAGAATTTACTTTTTCTTGGTTTTATTGAAAGTGGACGAGACCAGACCTCATCATTAAGATCCCAGCAGGGGGCGTGGCTTAAAGTTCAAAGGGAGGGGCTTACATCTGCTGTGGACCTGGTTAGCCTCAGGTAAAGCCCACCTGGACTAAACCAGGACTAAACCAGGACTAAACCAGGACTAAACCAGGACTAAACCAGGACTAAACCAGGTCTAAACCAGGACTAAACCAGGACTAAACCAGGACTAAACCAGGACTAAACCAGGTCTAAACCAGGTCTAAACCAGGACTAAACCAGGACTAAACCAGGACTAAACCAGGTCTAAACCAGGACTAAACCAGGACTAAACCAGGACTAAACCAGGTCTAAACCAGGACTAAACCAGGACTAAACCAGGTCTAAACCAGGACTAAACCAGGACTAAACCAGGACTAAACCAGGTCTAAACCAGGACTAAACCAGGACTAAACCAGGACTAAACCAGGACTAAACCAGGTCTAAACCAGGACTAAACCAGGACTAAACCAGGACTAAACCAGGACTAAACCAGGACTAAACCAGGTCTAAACCAGGACTAAACCAGGACTAAACCAGGACTAAACCAGGACTAAACCAGGTCTAAACCAGGACTAAACCAGGACTAAACCAGGACTAAACCAGGTCTAAACCAGGACTAAACCAGGACTAAACCAGGACTAAACCAGGTCTAAACCAGGACTAAACCAGGACTAAACCAGGACTAAACCAGGACTAAACCAGGACTAAACCAGGACTAAACCAGGACTAAACCAGGACTAAACCAGGTCTAAACCTGGACTAAACCAGGACTAAACCAGGACTAAACCAGGACTAAACCAGGACTAAACCAGGTCTAAACCAGGACTAAACCAGAAATAAACCAGGACTAAACCAGGTCTAAACCAGGACTAAACCAGGACTAAACCTGGACTAAACCAGGACTAAACCAGGACTAAACCTGGACTAAACCGGGTCTAAACCGGGACTAAACCGGGACTAAACCTGGACTAAACCAGGACTAAACCTGGACTAAACCGGGACTAAACCAGGACTAAACCAGGACTAAACCAGGACTAAACCTGGACTAAACCAGGACTAAACCAGGTCTAAACCTGGACTAAACCGGGACTAAACCAGGTCTAAACCGGGACTAAACCAGGTCTAAACCGGGACTAAACCGGGACTAAACCAGGTCTAAACCGGGACTAAACCGGGACTAAACCTGGACTAAACCAGGACTAAACCAGGACTAAACCAGGTCTAAACCAGGACTAAACCAGGTCTAAACCGGGACTAAACCGGGACTAAACCGGGACTAAACCTGGACTAAACCAGGACTAAACCAGGTCTAAACCAGGACTAAACCTGGACTAAACCAGGTCTAAACCGGGACTAAACCAGGTCTAAACCAGGACTAAACCTGGACTAAACCAGGTCTAAACCGGGACTAAACCAGGTCTAAACCAGGACTAAACGGGGTCTAAACCAGAGTAAACCAAGTAAAACCAGGACTAAACCAGACTAAACCAGGACTAAACCAGACTAAACCAGGTCTAAACCAGGACTAAACCAGACTAAACCAGGACTAAACCAGACTAAACCAGGACTAAACCAGGTCTAAACCAGGTCTAAACCAGGTCTAAACCTGGACTAAACCAGGTCTAAACCAGAGTAAACCAAGTAAAACCAGGACTAAACCAGACTAAACCAGGACTAAACCTGGACTAAACCAGACTAAACCAGGACTAAACCAGGACTAAACCAGACTAAACCAAGTAAAACCATAACTAAACCAGGTCTAAACCAGGACTAAACCAGGTCTAAACCAGGTCTAAACCAGGACTAAACCAGACTAAACCAGGACTAAACCTGGACTAAACCAAGTAAAACCAGACTAAACCAGACTAAACCAGGACTAAACCAGACTAAACCAGGACTAAACCTGGACTAAACCAAGTAAAACCAGACTAAACCAGACTAAACCAGGACTAAACCAGACTAAACCAGGACTAAACCAGACTAAACCAGGACTAAACCAGGACTAAACCAGACTAAACCAGGACTAAACCAGGACTAAACCAGGACTAAACCAGGACTAAACCAGGACTAAACCTGGACTAAACCTGGACTAAACCAGGACTAAACCAGGACTAAACCTGGACTAAACCAGGACTAAACCAGGACTAAACCAGACTAAACCAGACTAAACCAGGATTAAACCAGGACTAAACATAACAGTAATATCTTATATATTTTGTACAGAAAACATTTTTTCTTGCTTTTTAAATGATATAAAACAGAGAAATAGATCTAATATGATCTGAATAACCCTGTGAGGCTGTCTCTGGTATTTTTTAACCTAATTAGAAAAAGTGTGAACGTTTCCGTGTGAAAGCTGCCCGTTCTCTCACAGCAGGTTCTTTTAAAATCGAATCAGGTTTAATCCCAACAGGAATCCAGCCAACTCCAGACAAACAGCTTCTTATTAATTTCTCTTGAGAGATTAATGTAACTTCATAAAGAATGTCCCCCACTTTTAGAAGCTCTCCTGAGTATTTATCAGGATTCTTTCACCATATTTATTCACACGATGTTTGCATGTGCAAATTTCTTTAAACAATTCACTACAATTTCAGCTATTTATGAAATTCAAAACTTTCTTTAGTCTTTACCATTTTTCATTGATCCCAGGTTTTGACATTTGGACGTTTTCAGTTTTATAATGGGTTGCTATGGTTGCTAGGGAGTGTTAGTTAGAGCGGCCCACTCTAGGTTCACTCTACTCACCTTTTACAAATGATATAGTTCTTCTGCAAATATTAACATCAACATCCGTCCATCATCCACTATTGCTGGATTATTCACATCAATACTTGGGAATACTGTATGTATTTTTACTCATTTACTGTCATTTATATCTGCACCTGGTAAAATGTGGAATCAGGGTAATCTAGTAGAAATATCTAACTCTAAGTGGTTCATAACTCTGTCTGATGTGAGGGCAGAGGAAAAGCAGAGTAAGAAACAGAGTAAAATGAGAGTTTGGTCTGAACTCGAGCCAAGCCTGAAGGGGCCACAACAACAGTGTTTCCACGGCGACGGCTGCGTAGTAAAAGACAAACTACTCATTCATGCCTCCAATGGTTATTTATGAACAAAGAGCAGCGAGGTCCTGATAGTGTGGACGGATTCAGACACATCAGGTATTTATAGATGTGTGTGGATTTATTTATGAAACAACACAATATTCATCAGAGAAACCAGTCAGTGAGTTTTCTGATTCCATTTGTTTTGCTTCTGGCAAATTTACTGCAAAATGTTCACTCAGTTCTGAATTCAAAAGGAAACACATTTGTAATTTATCATCTTTGTCCTGAGAGTTCAGAGGCAAACTGAAGATGGGACAGAAACAGAAGTGTGCATTTGTTAAACAGACTGTACCTGATATTTATTAGTTCTAGTGAAAATGGTTTAAACACAACAAACAAACCTTGGACTCCAAAAAGCTCCAAAAAGGAGCGCTCCCATTGGTCGACACTTGTCACATGACGTTCCAGGAAGTTTAATAGCTGCAGATAAAGTGTATTTTCAGCTGAATATGTCTTTTAACAGAGAAACAGCTGAAAAAAGAAAAGCATCAACAGAGAAAAGGGAGACAACGTAAAATTGATCTGGTTTTACTTTTTTAATGAAAGAATCATCGGTGACAAACGACCAGACTTTAAGATCTACATTTTTTCTTTCATTTTTTTTTTTTTTGTGGACGTGCAGGATTTTTATTTTTTTGACAAATAAAACTAACTTTAGCCTGTGGTAAATGCTCTCTCAAACAACATTTGTGCTCATTCGACAAAAACAAAAGCCAGGTTTAGGCAGGTTTATGGTTTTGGTTTTGTCCAGATTTAGTCCATATTTGTTCTTTTGTAGATTTAGTCCTGGTCTGATCTTGGTTTAATCCTTTTAGTTCTTATATTTAGTCCTGGTTTAGTCCTGACTTTTCTTTTTAAACATTCCTTCAAACCAGGACTTGGACATTCTTTTCATTCCCTTCTACGAACAGGATTGTCTTTTTTACAGTTTGCTCTCGTTTAAACTCCTCTGTCTTTAATCTTGTGCCAAAAACGTCTAACGGTGGCTTCAGATGCCTTTTTAATCTAAAAAAATAAG
>CM072160.1:553353-674563 GCA_036850595.1 Rhyacichthys aspro
GACCAGGACTAGACCAGGACTAGACCAGGTCTAAACCAGGACTAGACCTGGACTAGACCTGGACTAGACCTGGACTTAGGTGACTTTAACAGTGGAACAAACGGAGGCTTGTGATTGGTCGAGAGCTCCTTTTAAAGCGAGTGAAGCTGGATCAGAAACAGACGTGTCTCAGTCGACGGAGACGGAGACAGAGACAGAGACGGTACGTGAACCTTTTGTCTTTAACTTCTGAGACTGTTGTGTTCTTAGAATACTTTATTTACACATGAACAGTCTTAGTTTATCTGGTTTTACAATAGTTTATTTGATTTATCTGGTTATTATTCTGCTCTGACTGTTCTGGGCTCATCAAACAGACCAGGACTAGACCAGGACTAGACCAGGACTAGAGCAGGACTAGACCAGGACTAGAGCAGGACTAGACCAGGACTAGAGCAGGACTAGAGCAGGACTAGAGCAGGACTAGACCAGGATTAGACCTGGACTAGACCTGGACTAGACCAGGACTAGACCTGGACTAGACCAGGACTAGACCTGGACTAGACCAGGACTAGACCTGGACTAGACTAGAACTAGACCAGGACTAGAACAGAACTAGACCTGGACTAGAGCAGGACTAGAGCAGGACTAGAGCAGGACTAGACCTGGACTAGACCTGGACTAGACCTGGACTAGACCTGGACTAGACCTGGAAGACCTTAATGTTATTACAACTGTTATTAATGATGAATTTGCGATACCTTTTTTTCAAAACACTGGAAGAAAGTTTGATTTTGATCCATAAATCATTATTTTAAACTTCTTTCTGCTCCTTTTCATTATTAATAATCGTTAATATGTTTGTTTGTATTTGCTCTGTTCATTGAATAAATAAATAATGAAATTTGATCATTTCAGATGTATTTAAAGAGGTTTAAATGTTGAGGCAGTAGTGGTTTATTTTAAACAGAAATGATTTGAGCAGAGATTTTACTAAATGTTTAATGAATGTAAAGGAAGCATTACACTAATATTATTTATGAATTTAAATATTGTGCACCTCTGTAAACGACTGTTGGACTGAGATTATTTCTGCTTTCTCTTCTGACTCTTGGAGTGGACTGATGTGAAGAAGCAGCTGAAGTGTGTTCTCGTTTCAGATGCAGGTCGGAGTCTGTGTGTTGTTCTTGTGTCTGACGTCCTTCACTTTTCTGCAGAGTCTCCAGGGCCTCAGCCTCGGGCCCCGACATGAACAGGTCTCAGACTCCACTCTCCTCCAAAACCTCTCCAGCTTCTCTTTTATTAAAAAATAAAACACAAAATACTAATCCATTTGACCAAACTGAAGTTTAGAGTTTAGCGTTAGCTTAGCTGTGACTTCAGCGTCAGGACGACAATTATCTCCTCCTCGTTAAACATTACGTGATTGAATTGACAGTATTTATCTGTGTTTTACGTTGCCTCCCTTTTCTCTGTTGATGCTTTTCTTTTTTCAGCTGTTTCTCTGTTAAAAGACATATTCAGCTGAAAATACACTTTATCTGCAGCTATTAAACTTCCTGGAACGTCATGTGACAAGTGTCGACCAATGGGAGCGCTCCTTTTTGGAGCATGTGATTGTCCAAGGTTTTCTGTTCCTGAATAGAGGTTCTCATCTGTTACAATCCCTCAGAATAAACACTAGATGGATCAGAAAGACTGTATTTATACTAATTATTGATTTTACAATAAAATATTTAGATTTAAACCATTTTCACAACAAGAAGAATAAAAATATCAGGTTCAGTCTGTTAAACCCTCGCAGTGAGTGTTTAGTCTGCCTCTGAGTCTAGAGTCTCAAGACCTGGGACTGAGGACGTCCCGGACTCAGAGTCTCGGGTCTCGGTCTGGACCTGATGAAACCTGATGATCTGAGCGGTCACATGACTCACAGGAAGTCACTGACCCTCGCTGCGAGTCTGGACGAAGGAAAACAACCGGCGCTGAGCAAAAACAAGCTTCCCATCGCAGCCTGGACACACTCTGTGAGAGCTGGAGGAGTCTGTCTGGGTCAAAGTGCTTAGGTCAAAGGTCAATAAATGAAAAGAGAGAAATATGAAGTCAGATATTAAGAATCCTCTCGCTCCCTCTAGTGGCACAAGGCGGTATCACCACTGCTGTTCAAGACTGGTCTTTAGAGTATTGTGTAAAAGTCTAGTCTAGTCTTGGTCTCAAACTCATTTTTACTCAGTCTTGGACATCAAGACCAGTCCAGACTAGTCCAGACCAGCCAAGACCAGCCAAGACCAGTCCAGACCAGCCAAGACCAGTCCAGCCCAGCCAAGACCAGCCAAGACCAGTCCAGACCAGCCAAGACCAGCCAAGACCAGTCCAGACCAGCCAAGACCAGTCCAGACCAGCCAAGACCAGCTGACTATTTTGGACATTAATGAAAACCTAAACCTTTTTATTTTTAATTAAAAATCTTATTCTAACTCTGCCTCCTTCACCAAACACTGACCTCCATGAGTCTGGACTTGGTCTTGGACTTCTTTGACTTCTGGTTCTGGTCGTGAGTCTTATCTGTTTTTTATTATTCAACATGTTTTACCTTTTGTTTTTTCTGTCTATGTCTCAGTCCAGAGCAGGTCCTGTGTTGAGCGTTCAGAAGGTGGTTCAGTCCAGACCCTGGTCCAGACCCTGGTCCGGACCCTGGTCCGGACTGGACTCTGTAAAGGAGGGGGAGGGGCTAACGGAGAAGCTGCTGCGATTGGACGATCTGCACAGGAAGGAGAATGATGTCATGGAGCCGAAGAGGAAGAGAGGATTCAGCGGAAACAACGCTCCACTCGACCGACTCTCCTCCAGCAACATGGAGACCAACCCGGGCTCCGGCAAAACCAGGTCTGGACCGGACTGGGACCGGGTCTGAACCAGGACTAGACAAAGACTGAACCAGGTCTGGACTAACTCTTGTTTCTCTGTCTCAGTAAAACTACAGAGTTGCCACGGCGACAGCTCGGTCCTCCTCCAATCGACCGGATCGGAACAGGCCGTCTCCCTGGCAACAGAGGATAGAGCTCGCCCCCTTTCCAGCTAAGCCCCGCCCTCTGCACAGGTACAGCTACAAAAACCAGTGCCGCATAAAAAATCTGGAACAAAAACAAAGATGAGTTTGTAAAAGAAATTTTCTTGTATTTTCAGTATAATTCTGAACAAAGCCACTTAAGCAGCAGCCAATCAGCTTCCTCCTGCAGAGCCACGCCCCCCGCTCCTCAGATCTGACCGCCGCTTCGACATGGGTCACGTGACACGATCATGTGACAGGATTTCGACTCAAGCTTCAGAATGTGGTCGTAATGTTTTGGCTGATCCATGTACAGCTAACAACCCTGATGCTTTTTACTGCTTTAAGTTTGACTAAATAAACGTTCACAGATTCTCTGTGTGGCTGTGTTTTTACTACAAATATAAAACAATTTGCCCGTCCTACCACAATAATTCATTTTCTTCTCTTTCAAAAGAACAAATCTGGTCTCTTTTGATTCAAGTATGATTTCAAGGAGAAAGAACAAATAAGCAACGATTAAAATACCTCTGAATGGAACTGGACCAAAACACAACCAATCACAATCCACCTAGATGGACCTGAACAGGTTTTAGATGGACCTGAACAGGTTTTAGATGGATCAGAACAGGTTTTAGATGGATCTGAACAGGTTTTAGATGGATTTGAACAGGTTTTAGATGGACCTGAACAGGTTTTAGATGGACCTGAACAGGTTTTAGATGGACCTGAACAGGTTTTAGATGGACCTGAACAGGTTTTAGATGGATTTGAACAGGTTTTAGATGGATCAGAACAGGTTTTAGATGGATCTGAACAGGTTTTAGATGGATTTGAACAGGTTTTAGATGGATCAGAACAGGTTTTAGATGGATTTGAACAGGTTTTAGATGGATCAGAACAGGTTTTAGATGGACCTGAACAGGTTTTAGATGGACCTGAACAGGTTTTAGATGGATTTGAACAGGTTTTAGATGGACCTGAACAGGTTTTAGATGGACCTGAACAGGTTTTAGATGGACCTGAACAGGTTTTAGATGGATTTGAACAGGTTTTAGATGGATCAGAACAGGTTTTAGATGGATCTGAACAGGTTTTAGATGGATTTGAACAGGTTTTAGATGGATTTGAACAGGTTTTAGATGGACCTGAACAGGTTTTAGATGGATCTGAACAGGTTTTAGATGGATTTGAACAGGTTTTAGATGGATCAGAACAGGTTTTAGATGGATTTGAACAGGTTTTAGATGGATTTGAACAGGTTTTAGATGGATCAGAACAGGTTTTAGATGGATCAGAACAGGTTTTAGATGGATCTGAACAGGTTTTAGATGGATCAGAACAGGTTTTAGATGGATCAGAACAGGTTTTAGATGGATCTGAACAGGTTTTAGATGGATCAGAACAGGTTTTAGATGGATCAGATCAGTGTGGATGTTAAAATGAATCAGAAAACACAGTGTGGCTCTACATTTACATTTGTTTATTCCACTGATTTCTCAACAGTAGACATTTTCACCCAAAAACAAAAACATTAAAAAGAAAAAAGTGAATAAATCCTAAAGTAAATCAGAGCGGCATCTTGTTTCCCTCGACGCTGATTTTAACGGCGTGTCCCGTCTTCGTTAAACGACGGATGTCTGCGAATCTACGCATCTGTTTGTCGACGCGGGACAGGCCCTTCTTCACCGGACCCTGAGAAAACAGACAGAACAACAGCTTTAATCTGGAGAAAAAAGTAAAACACGACGAGAACGAAGCGAGGAGTCTGTGGTCAGCCATTTATAAGAGTTAAAAATGCCACGAGTCCCATTCACAGAACATAAACCAACACTGGTTCTAGGAGGATCTGAACTGGTTCTAGGTGGATCTGAACAGGTTCTAGGTGGATCTGAACAGGTTCTAGGTGGATCACACCCAAATCTTCGTCACTTTGTTAATGAAGCAGAGTGTTTTTGTCACATTTACAGCCACTGATGCTGTTAATCTTGAGAAACTGAAGTAATCATTCCATAAATATTCTTGCGGTTCCCAAAATGCAGATTATCTATAACCTGTTCTTTCAGCGTCCAAACACATGCACGTTCAGGGTCAATCTAAACTGTCCATCTCGTGTTAGCCCTGCGACCGACTCCAGATCAAACTCATGCTTTAACCCTGACACTCCATGCAGCTCACTTACTGCCCTCCAGGGGGCACTACAGGGGCATTCGGTTTCCCTCGATGCTGATCTTCACGGCTCCCTGAGGTCGGCCCAGTTTCCTCTGCTCCGCAAAACGCCGCTTGTGCTTCTCCAGCAAACTCAGGCCTTTCTTAGAGCTCTACAGAGGACCAATCAGAGCGGAGCGTTTACTGCAGAGGACCAATCAGAGCGGAGCGTTTACTACAGAGGACCAATCAGAGCGGAGCGTTTACTACAGAGGACCAATCAGAGCGTTTACTACAGAGGACCAATCAGAGCGGAGCGTTTACTACAGAGGACCAATCAGAGCGGAGCGTTTACTACAGAGGACCAATCAGAGCGGAGCACTTACTACAGAGGACCAATCAGAGCGGAGCGTTTCTTTATGAAGGAAGGTAAAATTAACCGGTGCTGGACAGGCGTGGGACAGGTGCTGGACAGGCGTGGGACAGGTGTGGGACAGGTGCTGGACAGGCGTGGGACAGGTGTGGGAAAGGTGTGGGACAGGTGTGGGACAGGTGTGGGACAGGCGTGGGACAGGTGCTGGACAGGTGTGGGACAGGTGTTGGACAGGTGTTGGACAGGTGCTGGACAGGTGTAGGACAGGTGCTGGACAGGTGCTGGACAGGTGCTGGACAGGCGTGGGACAGGTGCGGGACAGGTGCTGGACAGGCGTGGGACAGGCGCGGGACAGGTGCTGGACAGGTGTAGGACAGGCGTGGGACAGGCGTGGGACAGGTGCAGGACAGGCGTGGGACAGGTGCGGGACAGGTGCTGGACAGGTGTAGGACAGGTGCTGGACAGGCGTGGGACAGGTGTTGGACAGGTGTGGGACAGGCGCTGGACAGGTGTAGGACAGGTGTGGGACAGGTGCTGGACAGGCGTGGGACAGGTGTAGGACAGGTGTAGGACAGGTGTGGGACAGGCGTGGGACAGGCGTTGGACAGGTGTGGGACAGGCGTGGGACAGGTGCTGGACAGGCGTGGGACAGGTGTGGGACAGGTGTTGGACAGGCGTGGGACAGGTGCTGGACAGGCGTGGGACAGGTGTTGGACAGGCGTGGGACAGGTGTAGGACAGGTGTGGGACAGGTGTTGGACAGGTGTTGGACAGGTGTGGGACAGGCGTGGGACAGGTGTTGGACAGGTGTGGGACAGGTGTAGGACAGGTGTGGGACAGGTGTGGGACAGGCGTGGGACAGGCGTGGGACAGGTGTTGGACAGGTGTAGGACAGGCGTGGGACAGGTGTAGGACAGGCGTGGGACAGGTGTTGGACAGGCGTGGGACAGGTGTTGGACAGGTGCGGGACAGGTGTAGGACAGGTGTGGGACAGGTGCGGGACTCTGGACTGACCCTGCTGGACTCCATCTCCACGTTCCACTTCGGTCGAACCACGTAGTCTTTGTTGGACGGCATCGGGACTCGAGCTCGGGCGCAGAACCCGGGGTCTCCAGGACGAAGAGCTCTGAGGGACAAAAGAAGACAGATTAGTCTCCGGCGCTTAAACCCAAAACCGAGTCTAGAACTAGACTAAACCAGGACCCAAACAAAACCAGGACTAAACCAAACAGACTAAACTAAACCTGACCAATCAGTGCAGGTTTAGGGGGAGGGGCTTAAACACACAAAGAGGTTTCAATTAAAAAGGAACCTGTATTTATATTTTTAAAGATATTTTGAAAATGCCAGAAACATTCACAGAACAATTGTGTTATATAAATAAATAAAAACATAATTTAAAAAAGCAGAACCTACAAATAAGTAAATACAGTAATAGAGTAAATACAGATAAAAAAGAAAATGAAAAGTAATTGAAATGATGTTCATAGGCAATATTAGACATCAACTACAGCCATCTTTTTATGTGATGGATTAGAATCTTTAACTGAAGACATTTAGACCTTCTCTGTCAGACCTTTAAAGACAGACTAGAACCAGAAACGTCTGCTCTGGTTTTCTTTCTTTCAGACTCTATTGTTCAGATATTGAGGGTTTGAGAGTTGAGTTGAGAACTGCTGAACTCACTTTTCTTCTCCCGTCAGCTGTTTCTCCAGGTCTCGTCGAGGCGTCTGACCTCCAGAACTGAAAACACAGAAGCACACGGCGTTCACGTCAGGATCTAACGAGGCGGACGCATGCGTCAGAACACACCAGAGTCTGGTCTCAGCCCCACACCGAGCAGAAACGTGCTGTTATTAACAACCTGCAGCAGTTAGTCACAGCAACGCACAATAACAGGGCTAATAACAACTGTAACGCACAGATAATAACAGGGCTAATAACAACTGTAACGCACAGATAATAACAGGGCTAATAACAACTAATGCACAGATAATAACAGGGCTAATAACAACTAATGCACAGATAATAACAGGGCCAATAACTGTAATGCACAGATAATAACAGGGCTAATAACTAATGCACAGATAATAACAGGGCTAATAACAACGGTAATACACAGATAATAACAGGGCTAATAACAACTAATGCACAGGTAATAACAGGGCTAATAACTGTAATGCACAGATAATAACAGGGCTAATAACTAATGCACAGATAATAACAGGGCTAATAACAACTGTAATGCACAGATAATAACAGGGCTAATAACTGTAACGCACAGATAATAACAGGGCTAATAACAACTGTAATGCTCAGATAATAACAGGGCTAATAACTGTAACACACAGATAATAACAGGGCTAATAACAACTGTAATAGACAGATAACAGGGCTAATCATAACTGTAACACACAGATAATAACAGGGCTAATAATAACTGTAATGCTCAGATAATAACAGGGCTAATAACTAATGCACAGATAATAACAGGGCTAATAACTAATGCACAGATAATAACAGGGCTAATAACTGTAACACACAGATAATAACAGGGCTAATAACAACTAATACACAGATAATAACAGGGCTAATCATAACTGTAACGCACAGATAATAACAGGGCTAATAACAACTGTAATGCTCAGATAACGTGCGTGAGTCACACTAGCCAACTAAAACATGCTCAAATCCAACTAATGAAATCAAACACATTTAAAAATCTAACATAAATACAGCATATATTATTCTAAATATTGTATAATTTTTTTTAAAGTACCGTATATTGCTCACAAACATTTCCAAAAAACTTACAAATTTACCATTTAGATCCAAGATAAATATTAAATACTGTTTTAATGTAATAAAGACTGTCTTTAACTTGTCTTTCTATATTTCTGTTTGTGAAGTGTGCATGAGTGTTCACACGATGCTTTATTCTACTGTGATCTGGAGCCACAGAGCGGTACATGCAGCGGTTTACAGTGGAACCTGTTCAGAGGAGAGAAGACGTCCGGCTCCGGAGCTCTCTCCACTTTCTGAGGCTGACTGTGAGACCAGAACCAAAAACAACAGAGAAACAGTCTCCCTCAGAATCCTCACGTGGAAAATAATAAGAGACTGAGTACATCTAGGCGTCACGTACCGGTCTGAGAAGAAAAATCCTCCAGAAAGTCCACAATGAGTGTGTTAACATGCACCTGAGTGTCCCGGTTACGATCAGGTTTTTTAACATAACCTGTTTTTGTCTTGGTGCATGTAAACACTAATATAATTTCTGCTGCACAAAGTGCTAATTTGCATAAATCATTAGACTCTGTCTCAGTTCAGTTTCCAGTCACTTCTCTAAACCACAGCACTTCAGGGTAATATAACGCTTTCTCTGAGATTATTACAGTTTTTATTGTCTGCAGAGTCTCCACAGACTTTCGACACTGATTCAGCGATATGGCTTTGACGTTGTCCAAAATTAAAAACTCAAATTAATCAAATTATTTAGATTTATCGCCCAGCCCTAGCAGCACCATATGCTACCTGCAGAACTGGGCGTGTGTGAGCCGAGTCGAGTGACACACAGAAAAAAGCTATTACTGTGATTTCAAAACTTCTGTTTTTACCCAAGTGATATTTCATAAAAGCAGTAGAGTTTGTCCAACACTAGGTCACTTTCATGCATTACAAAGCTCATTTTTGTGTAAACTTTTAACAATTGCTTCAGTAAACAGCCACTTAAAGCTCCAGTCCCTGATGTTCTTTTCTTGTCCCTGTCTCAGACTCTTCTCCAAAACCAGCAGAGACCTCTCCTGCTTCTCTTTTATTAAAAAAATAAAACCACAAAATACTAATCCATTTGACCAAACTGAAGTTTAGAGTTTAGCGTTAGCTTAGCTGTGACTTCAGCGTCAGGACGACAATTATCTCCTCCTCGTTAAACATTACGTGATTGAATTGACAGTATTTATCTGTGTTTTACGTTGTCTCCCTTTTCTCTGTTGATGCTTTTCTTTTTTCAGCTGTTTCTCTGTTAAAAGACATATTCAGCTGAAAATACACTTTATCTGCAGCTATTAAACTTCCTGGAACGTCATGTGACAAGTGTCGACCAATGGGAGCGCTCCTTTTTGGAGCATGTGATTGTCCAAGGTTTTCTGTTCCTGAATAGAGGTTCTCATCTGTTACAATCCCTTAAATAAACACTAGATGGATCAGAAAGACTGTTTTTACACTAATTATTGATTTTACAATAAACTATTTATGTTTAAACCATTTTCACAACAAGAAGAATAAATATAAGGTACAGTCTGTTAAACCTTGTTCAACGCTCAGATAGCTTAATCCATTCAATGACCAGGACATGTTTTGGGGCTTTTCTTTGTCCTTCAGTTAAAACTTTGATAAATAAGCCATGTCAGTGACTTTGGTAGTTTTTTTTTTTTTAGGTTTTTGTCCCATTCAGTGAATCAAGAATACTACTGTTTGTCACATAATTAAGATAAGGCTCATAACTGGGATACTCGAGTGCATGTAAACACACTCAGTTTTTGTAGTTATCTGTTTAAAGGTCATTTAATCATAACATGAGTTTAGAGTTCCAGGGTTTAAGAACCACTGATATAAGCTATAACAGACGTGGTTTAGTTGACGTGTGGACAAGATTTTGGACGACTCAGTCTCTGTGAAACTGTCTCCGAGACAAAACAAAAGAAACACACAAACAAAGAAAAGTGTATAAATGGATAAAAGTTCAGCTGTGAAAATAAGTTTAGTTTCGTGTGATAAAACTAAGAACAGGGAGATGAAAAATGTCAATAATGCAAAGTGAGAACAGAACCGCCTCAAACAGATACAAAGAAATAACAACTAATTACAACTAATTACAGAATATTGTGCCATCTTTGTTGAAACCCGTCTTTATGTTTGTTCGTGGGAGCTTCAGTGCCTCGTTTTTAAAGCAGAGGTTCGTACCTGAGTCTCCGTCTCTGAGGCATCTGCTGGTCTAAGTCTCGCTGCTGTCGCTCTTCTCTCGTCATTCCTTTATAATTCGACGTCAGACCGAAGATCGGCCGTGACCACTCGTCTGGAAACACAGAGCCGTGAAACTCACAGATGGATCACAAAAAAACGGTGTGGATAAAAAGAGTAAAGAGTATCAGGTGGGGTACGTACTGATGAGCTTTAGAGCCAGGTCTTTGTTGGTGCGAGACTCTTTGGGGTGTTTGTAGAGGAACATGACGGCTCGACCGATGCCGCTGTGTTTGAGCGTCTCCTGACTCACGCCGGGAAGCTGCAAGAAAGAAAGCAAAGACCTTTTATTACATAACAATTGATTTAATTTCTTCTGCCTAAACACTCAGCCTGTTTACATTCACACTAAAAATCCATTCATTATCAGATTTCTGGAGTTATTACATTATTCAGGTGATCATCTGATTTCCCACACACCTATTTCTCTGTTACTCTGTTATCTTCATGTGTGTAAAGCCGTTAACCTGATTTATTTTGTTCTTTTACATCTGCACATTTGTAAAAACAACAAAAACAGCAGAAACTTTAACTTTTTTTTTTGTCCCGACGTTAGCGGAGAACAAAACACAACAAAAGGCACATAAACTCACATTAGCACGCTAACGCTAACGCTAAGACCGCAGGTGTCGCCGTGTTCAAGACAAGACCAAATGTTCTGAGAATAACAGAAGTTTGAGTCTCACTTCCAAAAGAAATTAAATAACCGACTGAAACATGTAAACCAAGGTTTTTCGATTATTGCGTTTCTGAAGTTTGTGTAAACGCGTCGGATTTGATTATTACAATTATGGGATTATTCTGTTTGTGTGAACGGGCCCGGTGAGAGTTACCTCCTGCAGGATCCGGAGCAGCTCCTCTCTGATCCTCAGAGCCGGCAGAGACTTGTCGGGCAGAGGGCTGATCCACTCTTTAATGGCCGACATCACTCCGCTGTCGATGAACGTCTCCTTCAGGTCCTGCCTGAAAACACAGCGCTCTGGGTTATTTACATTCTTTTTTAAACACTTATTTTACTCTGTCTTTGGATCTGATGAATGACTCAAACTCAAGGCAGAATAAGGATCGTTTTCATTACATACACTTTTGAACTGTTTTACCTGAATCTGATGTTGGAATGAGACCGAGACAGAAGGTTTACATTAATTATATTATTATGCTCCTAAATTACACTTTTCAGACAAGGCTTTTGGGTGTTTTATCAGAAACCTGTCATACCAACAGTAAGACATTAAAAATGAATAGAAAATGACTAAAAGATGTTGCTTAACTTAAAAATGAAGGAGTTTATTTTGATGCTGGACTTATTTTTATTGATTGTGAGTGTTTTAAATCACAGTGAACAGTAATGTGGACATAATCAAGACTGGATTTGGTCGGAAAACCGTTCTTCTCTCTGCCCTCCATGAGTCTGGACCTGGTCTAAGACCGGACTAACTCTGTCTCCTGAGTCTGGACCTGGTCTAAGACTGGACTAACTCTGTCTCCATGAGTCTGGACCTGGTCTAAGACTGGACTAACTCTGTCTCCGTGAGTCTGGACCTGGTCTAAGACCGGACTAACTCTGTCTCCTGAGTCTGGACCTGGTCTAGGACCGGACTAACTCTGTCTCCGTGAGTCTGGACCTGGTCTAGGACCGGACTAACTCTGTCTCCTGAGTCTGGACCTGGTCTAGGACCGGACTAACTCTGTCTCCTGAGTCTGGACCTGGTCTAGAACTGGACTAACTCTGTCTCCGTGAGTCTGGACCTGGTCTAAGACTGGACTAACTCTGTCTCCGTGAGTCTGGACCTGGTCTAAGACCGGACTAACTCTGTCTCCGTGAGTCTGGACCTGGTCTAAGACCGGACTAACTCTGTCTCCTGAGTCTGGACCTGGTCTAAGACCGGACTAACTCTTTCTCCTGAGTCTGGACCTGGTCTAAGACCGGACTAACTCTGTCTCCGTGAGTCTGGACCTGGTCTAAGACCGGACTAACTCTGTCTCCTGAGTCTGGACCTGGTCTAAGACCGGACTAACTCTGTCTCCGTGAGTCTGGACCTGGTATAAAACCGGACTAACTCTGTCTCCGTGAGTCTGGACCTGGTCTAAGACCGGACTAACTCTGTCTCCTGAGTCTGGACCTGGTCTAAGACCGGACTAACTCTGTCTCCTGAGTCTGGACCTGGTCTAGGACCGGACTAACTCTGTCTCCTGAGTCTGGACCTGGTCTAAGACCGGACTAACTCTGTCTCCATGAGTCTGGACCTGGTCTAAGACCGGACTAACTCTGTCTCCATGAGTCTGGACCTGGTCTAAGACCGGACTAACTCTGTCTCCTGAGTCTGGACCTGGTCTAAGACCGGACTAACTCTGTCTCCGTGAGTCTGGACCTGGTCTAAGACCGGACTAACTCTGTCTCCGTGAGTCTGGACCTGGTCTAAGACCGGACTAACTCTGTCTCCGTGAGTCTGGACCTGGTCTAAGACCGGACTAACTCTGTCTCCTGAGTCTGGACCTGGTCTAAGACCGGACTAACTCTGTCTCCGTGAGTCTGGACCTGGTCTAAGACCGGACTAACTCTGTCTCCTGAGTCTGGACCTGGTCTAAGACCGGACTAACTCTGTCTCCGTGAGTCTGGACCTGGTATAAAACCGGACTAACTCTGTCTCCGTGAGTCTGGACCTGGTCTAAGACCGGACTAACTCTGTCTCCTGAGTCTGGACCTGGTCTAAGACCGGACTAACTCTGTCTCCTGAGTCTGGACCTGGTCTAGGACCGGACTAACTCTATCTCCTGAGTCTGGACCTGGTCTAAGACCGGACTAACTCTGTCTCCATGAGTCTGGACCTGGTCTAAGACCGGACTAACTCTGTCTCCGTGAGTCTGGACCTGGTCTAAGACCGGACTAACTCTGTCTCCGTGAGTCTGGACCTGGTCTAAGACCGGACTAACTCTGTCTCCGTGAGTCTGGACCTGGTCTAAGAACAGGAACAGGACTGTCTGGATTATAGAACTGTTCCTTGGACCGACACAGTTCTACACTTGTCTCAGAGAGCAGTCAGTGAGGGACACTGTTCAGAGCAGGAGCCGTGGTGCATTCACTGAGCCGTGGTGCATTCACTGAGCCGTGGTGCATTCACTGAGCCGTGGTGCATTCACTGAGCCGTGGTGCATTCACTGAGCCGTGGTGCATTCACTGAGCCGTGGTGCATTCACTGAGCCCGTTTACATGACAAGAATAATCTGATAACTGGGAGTAATCAGATCATTGTAATAATCAGATCTGATGTGTTTAATGCCCCTCAGAAAAGGGGTTAATCCTGGTTACAGTCCATTATTGGATTCTTAGCGTTAGCGTGCTATTGTGAGTTTATACACACTGCTGCTTGTTGTGTTTTATCCTCCTGTTTTGTTTAATCATGCACAGATGTAAACGAACAAAATAAATCAGATTAACAGGTTTACGTGCACGAAGATATCAGATTATTGGGGAGGAATCTAGGAGTGTTAATCCCGTTTCTCATCATCAGTTATTATTGTTTACACCGTCACATGAATAATCTGATAACTCCAGAAATCTAACAATGATTGGATTTTTAGTGTGAATGTGAACGGACCGGTTTAACAGATGGCTTCTCTCCACTTTTCATTTGTTAAATCTCTTACTTCTTCAGATGCATGACGACCTGAGGCAGCAGAGTCAGTTTCTTCAGCGCCGGCTTCTTCTGACTGTTCAGAGTCCGATCCTCCTGCAAAAACCCACCCAAAAGCATCTTTAAAACACGGACCTCGACGGTACCCCGGCGTAGCCCCGCGTCGCGTTCACTGACCTCTGCGGCCTCGTTCATCTTGGTGATCATGGCGCTGACCACGTCGTCGGCGTCGCTGATGAACGTGCCTCCGTCTCGGTGCCGTCTCTTCTTGCTGTTCATGGCTTTCCTCCGAGCGAGCATGATGTCGAAGTCGGACATGAAGCTCGTGCTGGAAACGAGAAGATCCTTATTCTAGAATCATACGCGTTAGAGCGGTTTGATGTGTTTAAGTTATTGATTATTGATTTACTCTTGTCCGCCGCGGTCCACTCCTTCGTCTGAGTCCGACTCCTCCTCGACCTGCTGCTTCTTCTGCTTCGTCTCCTTCTTCTCTTGCTCCAGATCCTCTTGATTAAAACCCTGCAGAAAAAACACAAACTCAATAGCTCTCAATGTATTTGTTTATATTTGTTATTCTCATTTCATCACATTTTTACTGTAATTATAACTGTACTGATCACAGCTGGAAACTAGACCAGGACTAGACCTATATATATATATATATATATATATATATATATATATATATATATATATATATATATATATATATATATATATATATATATATATATATATATATATATATAGCGGCTGATATAAAGTGAATCCCTCATTAATTAAAAGTCCAGATTTAGTGATTTGGGATTGTGTTACAAAGTTAAAGCTTTTTCAAGTCATTAGCATCAATAAAACTTCTATTTTTTGTGATTGGTTATGTTTATTGAGAAAGTGTGTGTCCAAGCCTGGGATTCAATCTTGCATTAGGTTTAGACCGAGCTGACCAAATCCAACTAAAACCTGTTCAAATCCAACTAAAACCTATTGAAATTCAACTGAAACCTGTTCAAATCCACCTGAAACCTGTTCAAATCCACCTGAAACCTGTTCAAATCCAACTAATACCTGTTCAAATCCACCTGAAACCTGTTCAAATCCAACTGAAACCTGTTCAAATCCAACTGAAACCTGTTCAAATCCAACTAATACCTGTTCAAATCCACCTGAAACCTGTTCAAATCCAACTGAAACCTGTTCAAATCCACCTGAAACCTGTTCAAATCCAACTAAAACCTGTTTAAATCCAACTGAAACCTGTTTAAATCCAACTGAAACCTGTTTAAATCCAACTAAAACCTGTTTAAATCCAACTAAAACCTGTTTAAATCCAACTGAAACCTGTTCAAATCCAACTAAAACCTGTTTAAATCTAACTAAAACCTGTTTAAATCCAACTGAAACCTGTTCAAATCCAACTGAAACCTGTTCCATTCCACTCCACTGCTGCTTTATTTCTGGCTCCAGAGCAGTACAGTGAACTCACCGTGAACTCCTCCTCTTCCTCGTCTCCAGATTCACCAAAAATATCTGCAATCATTTTCCTGGAGACACACAGAAGGCAGATGTCAGTCCTGACTTAGGATTCAGAAGTAGTTAGCTCCAGAGCAGGATTTATTTCAAAGTGTGTGTGTAAAGATTCTGCCTAAAGTGTGTTTACTCACTCCTCCTCGTCTTCGCCGGACTCGCTGTCGCTGCCGAACAGAGCCTTCTCGTCCTTCTTTGCCCCTTCGGTGACCTTCGGCCCCTCGTCCTCGTCCTCGCTGGCCGACCCCAGCTCCCTCAGTTTGGCCGCCAGACTCTTATCGGGGCCCACGGAGGCGTCGCTGTCCGAGTTCTCGTCGTCCGACACGGCACGACTCCTCTTCACTGGAGACGCAGGCTAACGTTAGTTCTGGACCGGTTTCATTTGAGCTTTTTCAGTTGTCAGAACTCTTTATCTTTATATTACGTTAGCTACAATAGAACATCTCTTGCTCTTTTACCTGGTTTGTCTGCCTTTTCTTCGTCCTCGTCTTCACTGTCCGACAAAATGGCCTTCTTTCTTTTAACTGCACAAAACAACAGTGAACATTGTGATTCAAAAAAGAAAAAAAAACAAAGGAAAATACCACTGTTCTTTGTTTACTTCACTTTATAATCTCTGAATCGTACCTGGCCTGTCGTCTTCATCTTCACTGTTGTCCTTCGGTCCTCCATCTTGTTCCGCGTCACTTCCTGCCTTCGTCCTTCCTCCCTCCTCGTCCTCGCTGTCCGACTGCATCACTGCTTTCCATTTCCCAGATTTGGAAGTTTTTTCCTCGTCTTCGTTCTGTTTCTCTTCGTCTGAGTCCATCTCTGTTTTTTTACGTTTTTTGGGCGTCTCTGTGTCCGAGTCACTGTCGTGTTTTTCTGACTCTGAGTCACTGTTTTCTGCCGTTTTACTCGTCTTTTCTGCTTCATGTGATTCTTCTACGTCTGATGAACTCTGCCTCCTTTTCGGTGAAGCCGCCTCCTCCTCGTTGTCAGAAGTGTTGCGTTTGTTCGGAGACTCGTCTTCTGAAGATCTCGACCGTCGTTTTACCACAGACTCGTCCTCGCTCTCACTTTTATTGTCCTGTTCTCGCGTCTCGATGTCGCTGCTCGCGTCTCGTTCTCTGGTTTCATTGTCACTGTTTTCGTTTTGTTCTTTTGCTGGAGTCTCTCCATCAGAGTCGCTGGCCGCTCCGCTCGTTTCCATCGCTGCAGGAGCCTCATCGTTGCTGCCTTCATCCTGTTTGAAAACAGTTTGATAAATAAAAAGTGAAGACAACTGCGTAGTTTTCATTTCACATAAGCACTATCCTCCAGATTGAATCCAGACTTCCACATTACATCTCATTTTTTACATGAAACAAAAGTCAAAATAAACACAAAACCTGTCTCTATTTGAAAAATAAAAAGTATTTGAAGCAGACTTTTCTAAACTTGGATCATTGTTAATATTGAATCTAAATCAGAGTAAATCCTGGAGCTACAGCTGCAGCAGGAAACATTCAACTGTTTCTGTTTATTCCCATCTTTCTCAACATTAATTTCATAGCTGCAGCAGTTTCCTCTAATTTAGACTCAATATTTGAGTTTGTACAGGTTCTGTTTGTGTTTAATGCAGTGTAGACGATAAATACAATGTTTAAATTCATGACCACGTTTAAAACCACAAACACTAGCTTTGTGTCGGGAAAAAAAACAACATTTATCATGTTTTCTGTTTGAATATGACAACAAACAAGGAAGAATTTATCTGAGAAAACTTTCTCTTCTAATTTTCTCTTCCGTGGATTATCTCTCGTTCAATCAGCTGACAGCAACTTTTTGGTGACACTTCAGACCAAACCCCACTGTTCAGTAAATCAATCACACATCTTATGACATTTACGAACACAAATCATACAACATCCTCTGAACTTTCAAAGGTCCAGAGCCATTCCTCCAAACAGTCTCTGAAGATAAATGTGAAAAGTGATTCTATTTAAAACTGTTTGGATGGATTGTCTGTGCAGTGAAGAGTTAGGGTCTAGTACAAACCTCTGAGAGATGCCGGTCGCTCCTCATTTCTTCTGCGTCTGACGCTGTGTGTTCGTCCTGAACCGGAGTGCCACCTCCATCGTCTGTGAAACATCCACAACAATCACCACCACGAGTCAACAGCTTCCCTTCTTCACTATTATGAGTAAAGATCACCCATATGATGTCTCCTTTTCACTTAAGTCAAATTTCTGGGATTTGTGAAGCACATTTTTAACAATCTAAAGGACCAAAATGCCATATAAATCATGTAGATCATAAAGTGTAATAACAACAAAGAGAGCTAAGCCAAATACAGACATTCCATTTGTTGTTACTATGATTATAACATTTACATTATAATGTGCAGCTCTAGTCCAGCTAGTATTTAGTAAAACTGTGTCTGTCCCAGTTTGGAGAAGCAGACAGGAGCCTTGAAAACACACCAAGTTTGAGGTAAATAGAAGCCATTTACTTATGTTCTGTCTGCTTTTTATTCTTTGCCTCATTTAAACAAACGTAAGAAATGCATTAATGTTTAATTGACCGGACATTTAACTGGACAAAAAGTAGTTCAGTGTTTTAAACGTTAACACAAGTCATTTACAGATTCAGAAAGACACACGTCTTTCAGCAGAGCTCGGTGTAAAGGAGAGTGTTGGATAACAGCAGTTTTAAAGGGAAACAGAGACGAGCCTGACTCACGAATACATCACTGAATTTTACTGAAAAGACACTGATGGAAGGTTCGAAAGCTGCATTAGTTAATGGTTAAACTAAAGTGTGTTTTAATACCGTCTTAATGAAAACGGTGTGAATAAATGTGAGGCATGTGTTTAGCTTCCTCTTCGTTAACTCAGAACACAGCTTCAGTTTCAGTTTTCACTTCAGTAAAAATCATCTTTCACAATCGTCTCTAAAAGACCGTGATCAGGTTTCTGACTTGTTTTACACAGAATAACTTAATACTAGTGAAAACTGGACTCTGTCGTTGTTCTAATAGAAACAATAAAGAGCCCTTTTACCGGAGCGGCTCCCGGACATAAACTCGTCCTCTTCTCCGTCCATAGCGGCTTCAGGTCGGGCCCCGGCTCCTGGAGGCCGCGGGGGTCTCTCAGAGGAACAGACAAACACTTGGATCAAGAACGGAACCAAATACAGCCGTTCTTTTAGAGTTAAAATCCAAAACAACAACTAGCTTCCACCTCCAGCCTCGGGTTGTTGACCCAAAATGGCGCCTTTTGCGTCATATGCGCATGCGCACGCGTCGCTTAAAATAGGCGTAAAATAATAACGCGGGTTTTTTGTGAGAAACTTTATCTAAATGGTAGAACCTTTTGTTTATTTCCAATCAAATGGAAAGTGCTGATATGTTTGTCTTGTATCTGTCATTTAGTAAACAAAAAACAAAAAAAAAAAACCCGACAAGTTCTTACAACGTGTTCCTCAAAATGTCAAAACGTAAAGATCTCAATCTTTTCAGCGTTTCCTTCAGTTCTGTGTAAAGGGAACATCTATAAATTACACTTGGATACAATTTTAAGGTAAAGTGAGTAAATAAAACGCTCCAATCCGAGCGTTGTTGGTTTAGTTTTGTCAATAAAGTTAAAGCACACTGTGACGTGTTCAAGCTGCGACGCAGCGCGTGAGGCAGGAGCGCACATTGAGCAGTAGTTAGTGGAAGCCGGAGCCTGATGGCGCAGATGGACGCATGGCTCGGCGCAGAGACCGGGCTCCTCAAAGGCGTGAGCTTGAGCCGGAAACAGGCCGTGAACTTTGGCAGCGCGAGCCGCCTCAGCCGCGAGCAGGAGGTGCGCGCGCTGTGCTGGGCCGGGCCCTCGGAGCGCGAGCTGCTCGTGGGTGCAGCGGACGGCCTCGTGAGGACGTTCAGCTGCGAGAAGGGAGCGTTCACGTCCACGCGCCGCTGCGGGGAGCCGCGCGAGGGCTGCTTCAGCGGGCTGCACGCGCTCGGCTCCGGGTTGGCCACTTGCACGGACAGCGGTGCGGTGCGCGTGTGGAGTGGTGACGGTGACGAGCCTGTGATGGAGCTGCGCGCGGGGGACCACGTGAGCAGGTGAGTTTGTGTGTGATCCCGGTCCTGACGGTTTTGTCCCGGTCCTGACGGTTTTGTCCCGGTCCTGACGGTTTTGTCCCGGTCCAGGATGCGGCAGAGCCCCTCAGATCCTCGGCGAGTGGCCACTGGAGGAAAAGAGAATCCTCTGAAACTCTGGGACCTGGAGAAACCGGACACGCCCCTGTTCTTCGCCAAAAACCTGCGAGACACCTACCTGGACCTACGGCAGCCCCACTGGGTCAAGGACATGGCCTTCCTCCAACAGTCTGACAAAGTGGTCACCTGCACCGGCTACCACCAGGTGAGTTTAGACCTGGTCTAGTCCTGGTCTAGACCTGGTTTAGTCCTGGTTTAGTCCTGGTTTAGACCTGGTTTAGACCTGAAGTCTCAGGTGAGCTGTGTTCTCAGGTGAGCTGTGTTCTCAGGTGAGCTGTGTTCTCAGGTGAGCTGTGTTCTCAGGTGCACGTGTATGACCCCTGTGGACCCCAGCGCCGGCCCGTTCTGGAGGCAGAGTTCGGAGAGCACCCCCTGACGGCTCTGGCCCTTCCCGCCGACGGGAACACGGTGGCAGTGGCTAACACCCAGGGCCAGATGGCGCTGTTGGACCTGAGGAAGGGCGCGGTGCGGGGCGTGATGAAGGGGGCCACGGGCAGCGTCCGGGGGCTGCACTGTCACCCCTCGCTGCCCCTGGTGGCCTCCTGTGGCCTGGACCGATTCCTCCGGATCCACAGCCTCCAGGAGCGACGGCTGCTGCACAAGGTCAGCCTCAGGCTTGGTTCTAATCATTTATTAGATTAATAATCTTATTCAGTCAAATTACTGTGTACCAAGAGTTTCTGAATTTCATAAATCATTTAAATTAGTTTTTATATTTGACAGTTTTTTTTTACCAAAACTCACTGTTTTTTTTTTTCAGTTCCATAAGACAGTGAGCCCGTTTACATGACCAGTATAATCCGATTACTGAGTAATCAGATCATTGTAAAAATCGGATTTGACGTGTTTACATTCACTTCAGAAATCTGATAATCAAAAAACCCTGTTTTACATGTTTCAGTCCATTGTTGGAGTACGTAGGTACGTAGTGACATTACAAAACCGCTCTAGTTTTGTTGAACATGGCGAAGCCTGGATTCTTAGCGTTAGCTCCTAATGTGAGGTTTACAGATCCCCGCTGCTCCTTCGTTTATAAGGCATGTTGTTTTCTTCTCCGTTAATGTTGTGATTAAAAACAAAGTCACTTCTGTTTTCTGCCTGCTTTTTGTTTTACTCATCCGCAGATGTAAAAGAAGGAGATAAATCAGATTAACGGGTTTACGTACATGAAGATATCGGAGTATTGGGGAGGAATCTTTCTCATAATCAGATTACTGCTGTTTACCTGGTCACTTGAATAATCTGAAAACTCGAAAAATGATTTGATTTTTAGTGTGAATGTAAACGGCCTCAGTGTTGATAAAACCTGCAGACTTTTGAAAACTATAGTTGTATTTGGTATTGTGCTATATTTCAGATTTTTCTTTAATTTTTTAAAATTATCTGTGTGATGGAAATGACACAAAATATAAGTAAAAAAAGTGTGAGTAATTCAAATGTTAAATAAAAACAAAGACAAAAGAAATTCAACAAAATTTCAAGACATGTTAGTTGTAATGTAATTTATAAAATGTTTCTAAAAATAAAAGGGTTTAATATATTTTTTCAATAAAAAAAACCCTCTTGTATTAGCAGCTAATGATACTTTTAGCATTAGTTACACACAAAGACACAACAAACATTTTCTCTCTTGCTGCAGTTTATTGATGAGACTCTTGTCTCCAAAGGTTCTGCTGTGGCTTAGGACTCTGAGCTGAGACACATTTTCTTTAATGTGGAAAAAAATACATTAAACCTTTTTATTTTTAACAACATTTTATAAACTCCATTACATCTCACATTTCTCTATTGGGGATTTTATAAAGCCTTTTTTTTCAGAAGTTCATTTTGATGCACACTGGTAATAATATATAGTATAATAATATAATAGTTGAGTAATAAGTATGAGGTGGGGTCTAATAAACGGTCTCTCGTCCTTAGGTTTACCTGAAGTCACGGCTGAACTGCGTCCTGTTGTCGGAGCGAGACCCCGACGCAGACCCTGGGCCGGTTCAGGTGAAGCAGGAGGAAGAGGAGGAAGAGGACGAGGTGTGGGCCTCCATGGAGCGCGTGCACGAGAGGGGGGAGAGCGCGCACGAGAGGGGGGAGAGCGCGCACGAGAGGGGGGAGAGCGCGCACGAGAGGGAGGAGAGCGCGCACGAGAGGGGGGAGAGCGCGCACGAGAGGGGGGAGAGCGCGCACGAGAGGGGGGAGAGCGCGCACGAGGACACAAAGAGGAAAGCAGCAGAAGAGAAGCAGAAAAAGACAAAGAAACGTATAAAAGCTGGAGACTGAGGAGCGTTTGAGGTGAGGTCACATGATCAGATCCTGATGAATATATAAATACTGGACAAAACAGTGAAGAGGAACACGCTTTTGATTTATTTGTGCATCTGCAGCGTCTCGGAGTCGACGACTAAAGCAGGAGCCGCAGATGAACAGGCCTGGAGCAGGACGGGACTTTTATTCTGAAAAGACTGCCGTGCTTTCCCCAGGCCACTTCCTGAAGATGGAAACGAGACGGAGACAAATGAAACTGTTCTGGACACGTGTCTTTTACTCAGAATGTCAAGAGTAAAGAAGAGGAAATATACCTTAAAGGAAAGACGAGGCCAACGGAAGAAGAGATGCTTTTTTACTTTTACAGTGTCACATCTGCTCTGCTCTTCCATAATCTCACTATTTTCAAATGATTCAAAACATAAAAGATACAAAAATTACTAATTTCCGTATTTTCGACCTCTCTGTTGTTTCTTAGTGAATACATAAAAGAGACTGGACTTTATTTACAGAGGTTCTTCTGTATTGAACCTTAATTTGAAAATAAAAGTGAACAAAAAACAACTAAAGCAGAAGTGTCCAAACTTTTGAAGGTTGGAAATTGTTCAAGGGCCGTCTAATTTTACAGGTTTTAGATGGATCTGAACAGGTTCTAGATGGATCTGAACAGGTTCTAGATGGATCTGAACAGGTTCTAGATGGATTTGAACTGGTTTTAGTTGGATTAGGACAGGGTTTAGTTGGATTAGAACCAGCTGGACCTGAACCTGGGTTTGATCCAGAGACTGAGGACTGTGTCTCTAAGTGTTCACAACCCTGAGGGGGCGGGGCTTAACAACTGTGGAGGCTGAAGTTGGTCTCCGTCAGACCAGATCCAGACCTGATCCAGACCTGATCCAGACCATGGACCACAGAGTTCTGGTGGTGTTTTTGTCCCTCTGCAGCTCCGGTAAGTCTAATGATGGAGGAATAGGGCTCAGTTTGTGTGAGTGACACCGATGAGACACAAATGTTTGTCAAAGTCATGTTAATGCAGATAAAACCTGTCTTTATGCAAATGATATCTCTTTAAAACCATGTCAGAGATTATTTGTAAGAATTGGTGTCTCTTTTTATCAGAAGTGAATGATTTTAATGTAATTATCTCAGGATTAAACCCAAAGATGATTCAAAATATAAACTAAGTATTTCAGTTTGAACAAGGCCTTTATTTTTATTTCTTGAGTGAGATTTGAGCACAGACAGAACTCTAATGGGAGCAGTTTGAAAGTGAACAACAATAATATAATAATATTGGATTCATTAAAGTAAATGATGCAAAGGAACGAGTTTAAAAAAGTTTCCAAAGATGTGTTTCGATGGAAGATGTTGATTGTGTGTTTCCTGTTTCCACTGTGGTTTTTACTGATAAAACATGCTGCGACACTAACCACTGAGTTTTTAATCATTTCTAACACATTCTACTGTAAATATGTGTTTGGATTCTTCAAAAAGGAACATTCATAAAATCAAATAAAAAGAATCTGTTCAGACGAGGGTTTCCCAAACTTTCCCAAAACGACATCTTTTACTGAATCCTACATTTGTGAAGTTTTATTTTATGATTTGTTCTGTGCAGGGATCCTGGCTGCAAACAGCTCCACAGGTAAAAAATACTGCCCACTGTCTTCTGTCACTTTAAATAAATAATTCTATTGTAAATAATAGTGTGTTATTGATAGATTCAGATCCTTCGTGGCTGAGGTTGGCTGGAGGAGCAGGTCGCTGTGACGGAGAACTGCAGATGATCCAAGATCTAACCTGGACTCCACTGTTTACATTTGACCCTCACCTGAAGTTAGCAAACAGACTGTGTACAGAGCTCGACTGTGGATCTGCTCTTTCTGTAGAGGACAAGAGGGGTCCAAGAAAACCAACAAGGTTTATTAGACGTGAATGTGAAGAGCCTTCAGTGAGAGACTGTTTAATCCCTGACGTATTCTCCAGTTCATCCAGTCTGTTCCTGAAGTGTTCAGGTAAATGCAGTTAGTCCAGAGTTTGTTCTTGTTTGTTGTTAGTGGCTCTGGTGAGGACAGAGTTAACACCATAAAGACTCTCTGTGACGTGTTCCTTTAGCCACAAGATGGCGCTGTAGTCTGTTGACGTGACTCGTAGTAACAACAAGACTGTTGTACATCAAGATAAGCAGCACATTTATGAAGCAACACCCAATGTTCAAATGTTCACTATTAACTACAGTCACTAACCCTCAACAACTACACCTGAGACTCTGAGACTCTTTAGTGTCCTCTCTCTGTCCTCACACTCTGTGTCTGTCTTTAGTGTCCTCTCTCTGTGTCCTCAGACTCTGTGTCTGTCTTTAGTGTCCTCTCTCTGTGTCCTCAGACTCTGTGTCTGTCTTTATTGTCCTCTCTGTGTCCTCAGACTCTGTGTCTGTCTTTATTGTCCTCTCTCTGTGTCCTCAGACTCTGTGTCTGTCTTTATTGTCCTCTCTCTGTGTCCTCAGACTCTGTGAGGCTGGTCCATGGGTCCAGTCTGTGCTCAGGACAACTGGAGGTCCACTGGGACCAGTCCTGGACCTCAGTCTGTGAAGAGGACTTTGTCCTGCAGGATGCAGAGGTGGTCTGCAGGGAGCTGGGCTGTGGGGCTCCTTCTCTCCTCCAGGGGGGCGCTTTTGAGCTCTATTTTTAATTAATGAATTAATTTAAAAGTGCCAGACTGAGCCAGGACTGCATGTTCTAAAGCAGCAACAAACACTGACATTTACATTAGTGTTTGCACAATCACAGTCATATTTTATCAAACATGTTTAACCTATTAAAGGTTTAAGAGACGTTTCCAGCAGTGGATACGATCAAGTCTGTGACCACTTTTAACTTGTCTTTCACTGATGTGTCTTGTGTTTTTTTGTAAATTAAATTAAAACATCTAAACTGTGAAAGGGATTTTGAAAACCACAAGCCACAGTGAGTAAAAAGTTAGGACGCTACGGCTCTATGAGGTCCTTCCACTGAGGGCCTTAAAAGTGAGGCTAACACTGAGGCTAACACTGAGGCTAACACTGGGTTAACACTGAGCTAACCCTGGGTTAACACTGGCTTAACACTGAGGCTAACACTGGGTTAACACTGAGCTAACCCTGGGTTAACACTGGCTTAACACTGAGGCTAACAGTGGGTTAACACTGAGCTAACCCTGGGTTAACACTGAGGTTAACACTGATGCTAACACTGAGGTTAACACTGAGCTAATCCTGGGCTAAACCTGGGTTAACACTGAGGTTAACACTGAGCTAACCCTGGGTTAACACTGAGGCTAACACTGAGGTTAACACTGAGGCTAACACTGAGGTTAACACTGAGCTAACCCTGGGTTAACACTGAGGCTAACACTGAGGTTAACACTGAGCTAATCCTGGGCTAAACCTGGGTTAACACTGAGGTTAACACTGAGGTTAACACTGAGCTAACCCTGGGTTAACACTGGTTTAACACTGACGCTAACACTGGGTTAACACTGAGCTAACCCTGGGTTAACACTGTGATTAACACTGAGCTAACACTGAGCTAACCCTGGGTTAACACTGAGGTTAACACTGTGATTAACACTGATCTAACACTGAGCTAACCCTGGGTTAACACTGAGGTTAACACTGTGATTAACACTGATCTAACACTGAGGCTAACCCCGGGGTAATGTGCTCTCGTCTGTTTGTTCCTGTTAGTTATTAGCTGCTGCGTTTTGGACGCTGGGAGAGAATTACAGTAATATAACCTCAATGTAACAAATGCATGGATTAGTTTTTCAGCATCACTTTTAGATCAAATATTCCTAATTTGGGAATATCTGATCTAAAAATCTGCAGCGACGGTCTTTCCTGCTTCAAAAACAGAGCTGATCTTTGGTGATTGGACAACAAACAATTAAGTGAATGTCAAACAAAGTCAAGTGAAGCTGTCTCTGCTGCATTAAACCGGAGCAGAACTCAATAATGTCATGAATAATGTCCATGTCCCGCGCTGGTATTTGTTTACACTGAGTCACTGTCCGTCTTGTCCAAACCTGTAAATGTCTGCTTTGTTTATTCTGGAGCATTTTTTTTTTACATGTTTGACTCTTGTTTTTTTGTTTGATCCTTTAGATTTGCATATAGTGTGAAACGCCTCGGGCTGTGCTCTTGAACAAACACGCCTCGAAGAGCATCACAAAAATGCAGCTGAAAAACCTCCCCACATTTATATCTGTCATTGAACAGTGATTAAATAAGAAGTTCATAAAGGTTTATCAAGAGGCAAACTGACAGAGAAATGAAAGACAGCTGTTACTCAACTTCTGTCGATTTACACTCAGCAGAAAAGTGGGGTTAAAAAAGGATTAAAGGCCTTTTTGGGACAAAAATAAACTGGGAACAAAAAAACCATGATTAAAGCAGGTCTAAATCAGAACACAACTCTAATAGATGGGAAAAGTGCAAAGAACTGCTCCAAACCAATACAATGGAACAAAATACCAGTGATGATATTCTGAAATTTTATTTTAGTTATAGTTTTATTCATAATTTAGTCTAATCCTTATTAGTTTGTCTAGTTTTAGTCAACTATATCTACAATAGATTTAGTCTAAAATATAAAGAGTAATGCATTTTCTTGTGTTTTTTTCTGAATGAATAATTTCTGAATGAAATAAAACTATTTCTAACCTGTTACGGCTGGTGTTGATCTGAATGTACAACACACACAGATTTCACTCGAGGTTTTTCAAATACAAATATATCTTTATTTAAAATAGTTTAAATAAAAAAGCATCTTAATAATAATAAAATGAGGAGGAGACGTCTGCTTTCTCTGAAAAATGAACACGTTTAAACAAACTGAAATGACCTAACAACATCAGCTGAGTTTTCACCTTTAACATTTCCACTGAAGCCTGTGTCCATTTGTGCCTCTTCTTTTCCTCCGAGCGTTAACCTAGTTTGATATTTAAAGTTGTTCTTTTTTTCTCTAATTTTTATGCACTCACCATCACAATATTTCTTTGATGCTAATGCTATTGTACCTCTCTGCTGAATCCCTGACCTCTGACCTCTCAGCTCCAGGTAAAACAGACCTGCTACACTTCATTTCTCTTTTCTCGGTTCTTCCTGCAGCTGTTGTATTTTTCTCTGATACGTGTCAGAGTGGAGCTGAATAATATTTTCCTTTAGCTGAAAGTTGCTGCAAAGGCTTTTGGGTAATGAGGCTGCTGCCACCTGCTGTTCAGTTCTGGTTCTCAGTGTTGTGCCGTGTCCTGTTGTAATCCGGTTTTACTCTGCGGACGTTTGAACCGCCAGCTCCTAAAACTCTGCCGACTCCCAAGCTTCACCGGAAACAATGTGACGACAACAGTTGGAGAGAATCCGACGACGGAGGGTCAGTCTGGGTTCAGCAGCTGGAGTTCATTTCCTGAAGAAACGACTTGAGAACGTCCAGGAAGGTCTCTACAGTTTTCTCCTGGAAACTTTCACAGTCGCCACACTCCAACTCGCTCTGGAAAACAAAAACAGCTTAAACCGGGACTAAACCAGGGACAACACCGGGACTAAACCTGGACTAAACCTGGACTAAACCTGGACCAAACCTGGACCAAACCTGGACCAAACCTGGACTAAACCTGGACCAAACCTGGACTAAACCTGGACTAAACCTGGGCTAAACCTGGACTAAACGTGGACTAAACCTGGACCAAACCTGGACTAAACCTGGACTAAACCTGGGCTAAACCTGGACTAAACCTGGACTAAACCTGGACCAAACCTGGACCAAACCTGGACTAAACGTGGACTAAACCTGGACCAAACCTGGACTAAACCTGGACCAAACCTGGACTAAACCTGGGCTAAACCTGGACTAAACCTGGACCAAACCTGGGCTAAACCTGGACTAAACCTGGACTAAACCTGGGCTAAACCTGGACTAAACCTGGACTAAACCTGGACCAAACCTGGACTAAACCTGGACCAAACCTGGACTAAACGTGGACTAAACCTGGACCAAACCTGGATTAAACCTGGACTAAACCTGGACCAAACCTGGACTAAACCTGGACTAAACCTGGACCAAACCTGGACCAAACCTGGACTAAACCTGGATTAAACCTGGACTAAACCTGGACCAAACCTGGACTAAACCTGGACTAAACCTGGACCAAACCTGGACTAAACGTGGACTAAACTTGGACGAAACCTGGACTAAACGTGGACTAAACCTGGACCAAACCTGGACTAAACCTGGGCTAAACCTGGAAAATAAAACCCCAAACCTGGACCAAACCTGGCTAAACCTGGACTAAACCTGGACTAAACCTGGACTAAACGTGGACTAAACGTGGACTAAACCTGGACCAAACCTGGACCAAACCTGGACTAAACCTGGACTAAACCTGGACCAAACCTGGACTAAACCTTGGATTAAACCGGTCTAAACAAGGACTTCACAGGACTAACACAACACTTATCCCTGGTTCAGTCCTGGTTCAGTCTGAGTTTGATCCTGGGCTCGTCTTTAGTCTCGGTTCAGGTCGGTCTCGGACCTGTTGGAAAGACTGGGCTTGAGCTCCTAAAATCCTGATCAGACCGTGGATCCTTTTCTCTGTCAGACTCCATTCGTCGAGCAGGACTTGGACTTCTGCTGCGAGACAGTTGAGAGTGGAGCCAGGACATTTCTGGAAAACAGAGACAATACGTTTTTATAAGAAATAAAAAAGACTCACTTCAAACCGTTGCAAGACACTTTATTACGAAGCCTGGTCACTGTGAAAAATGTGATTTGTCTGAGGATTTAAACTGTTTATTGTAAGGGATTGTAATAGATGAGAACCTCTATTCAGGAACAGAAAACCTTGGACAATCACATGCTCCAAAAGGAGCGCTCCCATTGGTCGACACTTGTCACATGACGTTCCAGGAAGTTTAATAGCTGCAGATAAAGTGTATTTTCAGCTGAATATGTCTTTTAACAGAGAAACAGCTGAAAAAAGAAAAGCATCAACAGAGAAAAGGGAGGTGTAACGGTGCATGTGGTTGTAGTGTATTGTTTTGGTGACATTTAGTCAGCAGAGACAAAATAGACGATAATGCTTTGCAATTTATCATCGAACAGCAGCGCGACTGTGACATATTGAACTGAACACAACAGGTTGGAATGAAACGAGTTTTACTCTTTTTGGAAACATATTTAGTTTAAATTGTTATTAACAACAATAACGTTAAATCAGCGACATTATCTGAAGCTGAGCCTCATCCAGACGCTTCCTCTGAGACAGAAACCTGCAATAATCCAGTCTGTTCTGGTCATTAATAGGTGGTAATGAGTGGTTAGCGCTCCTGCCTCACAGCAGGACGGTCCTGGGTTCGATCCCGGTCAGAGCAGGGCCTTTCTGTAGTTAGCATGTTCTTCCCGTGTCTGTGTGGGTTTCCTCCAAAAGACACGTACAAGCCTCCCTCCACGGGACCAGGACTCACCTGAGAAAGAGAAGTGACTTTCCTGGATGAATAAAGTTGAGTTTGTTACAAAATAAAACACACTTGTAGAGTCTGAAACCGTATGCACCATGTGGTGGTTGAGTCAAATAATCATAATTTTTAAATAATTTTATTCAACAACTCTGGTCCTAATAAAGACCAAACAGACTGGATTACTGCAGGTGTTTTCTGTCTCGTCTTTATGAGTTCAGGTTCAGAGAACGTATTTAATTATTACAGGGGTGTATTTCAGTGCAGGGTGCAACTTCAGATTATTTATTTAATATAGCACCAAAATGGGTTGTTTTTATTGATTTTTTTATGAAACTTCTTATGTTTACCTGATGTGTATCTTTTAGAATAAATATGTTTTGCAACTTAGTTTTCAGCTGTTTTTGTACCGGAAATGTCCCAAAAACTCAACCAAACCACGATGTGATTAACATTCTCTGTTTGTTGAGCTGCTTCAGTGACTTTCCTGAGGTTAGGGTTTGTGGATTTAAGTGAGATTATTAAAGTCTGAAATGTTTTATTGAAGCCATTGGCAGCAGCTGACCTTTGTTTCACAGCACTACGGTTGAGACTGATCAGATAATAGACCCGTAAACTCACAGGTGTCAGGTGTTTTTACCTTGAAGTCGTCCGGAGCCGGTGTGTACAGCCTGGTGTCGAACCCTGTCACAAAAAACACACAAAACCTCAGCTCTGTGCACTTCAGGATCAAAACACCAGCAGCTTTCACTCATTCATCTGTTCAAAGACTGGAAATGAATCAGTGAATTCAATTAAATCATTGTGTAATCCTTGATCCACAAGCGCAGCCCAAATGCTTTTACAAGACTCCACAAATTCTAAAGAAAAGACCAGAGACCAACACTCGCTGCCGTCACTTCAACTCGACGTAAAACACTCTTTTATGAAGATCATTTATTCCAGGCTTTAGTCACAAACATCGCCTTAACTTAAAAATATCAAACATACACCACCACTTTATCTGTTTTTATCATTAATTTATATGAATATTTTTCTTTGTTTCTGTTTATAAAATGTCCAAATAAAGACTCATAAAACAGTTCTCCACTAGGTGGCAGCAAACTCTCCATCTGAAACCACACTGGAACATCTAGAGCCTGTTTGTTTTGTGAAAGGATCAGCAAAGCATAACGCAGAAAACCAGGTGGGAAAACCGGTTCAGTGTTGGTTCAGTCCTGGTTTAGACCTGCTTTAGTCCTGGTTTAGACCTGCTTTAGTCCTGGTTTAGACCCGCTTTAGTCCTGGTTTAGACCTGCTTTAGTCCTGGTTTAGACCTGCTTTAGTTCTGGTTTAGTTCTGGTTTAGACCTGGTTTAGTCCTGGTTTAGACCTGCTTTAGTCCTGGTTTAGACCTGCTTTAGTCCTGGTTTAGACCCGCTTTAGTCCTGGTTTAGACCTGCTTTAGTCCTGGTTTAGACCTGCTTTAGTTCTGGTTTAGTTCTGGTTTAGACCTGGTTTAGTCCTGGTTTAGACCTGGTTTAGTTCTGGTTTAGACCTGGTTTAGACCTGGTTTAGTTCTGGTTTAGAGCTGGTTTAGACCTGGTTTAGACCTGGTTTAATCCTGGTTTAGTCCTGGTTTAGACCTGGTTTAGACCTGGTTTAGTTCTGGTTTAGACCTGGTTTAGTCCTGGTTTAGTTCTGGTTTAGACCTGGTTTAGTTCTGGTTTAGACCTGGTTTAGACCTGGTTTAGTTCTGGTTTAGACCTGGTTTAGACCTGGTTTAGTTCTGGTTTAGTTCTGGTTTAGACCTGGTTTAGACAGCAGGGGGCGCTGTGGTCCTGTTCTAGACCTGCTCCAGACTCAGACTCTGTTCTGTTTGTAAGAAACTTTCAAAAAAAGGAAGGAAGTGTCTGTGTTTTTAAAGTCCGAACAGTTCTGAGCAGAGACAGAGCTAAACCCTGCCACTGACAGCAGACCCTGCTGATCCAACTAAAACCTGTCCAAGTCCCAGCAGACCTCAGTGGGACAAGGCCCTGGTCTGACTCTGAGTCTCTTCACTTTCTCCTAAAACTAATACCAGATCAGCTCATGTTTCAGAGAGAACAGAGTGAATACCGTCAAAGTCCAACCTGAGGTCCACAGGCCACATCCGGTCCTTCACTTCAATTATTTTGTCTAAGTTCTGTCTCTTGTAGTTTATTCATAAAAAGTAAAATGTAAAAAACAAAGTATGAACAAATAAATTTTGTTGCAAAGGTATTACCCTCTGGGTAATACCTTTAGACTCTGGGTAATACCTTTAAACCTGAGGAAAAACTGTTCAAATCCCTCTAAAACCTGTTCAAACCTCTCTAAACCCTGTCCCCCTCTGGCCAGACCTTGTAGACCTGGTTCTAGCAGGACTTCGTACCCAGTCTGGGGCCCGTGTGCGGATGGTGTTGAGGAGCCTGAGTCCGTCCCGAGTGCATCGCGGCAGAGTCAGAGGTAAGAGTGCGCTCAGAAACAGGAGACACACTGCCGTCCTCTTCATCAGCATGGCATCCTCTCAGAGTCCCGCATCCTGCTGCACCAAGACCATGTAGAACCAGGACCAGAGACCGGATCAGAACCAGACCAGGATCAGCTGTGAGGGAGAGGATGTGACTTTAGTCCTGGTTCAGTCCTGGTTCTGGTTTAGACTCAGATTTGACTGGGTTTAATATTGATTAAATCCTAGTTTTGTACAGTCCTGGTTCAGTTTCTAGTCCTGGTTTTGTCTAAGTTCTGTCTGGATGTAATCCTTGTGAGCCTTAGTCCTGGTTTAGTCCTGTTGAAGAACTTATTCCGAGATCTAGTCCTGGTTTAATCCTAGCGTTAAACCAGGCTAAATCTTGTTTTAATCCTGGTTTAGTCCGGTTGTATTCTCCTGGTGTTGTCCACTGAAGACCTCTCAGTGGTTTTTCTGCTGCTGCGTCATGAACCGGACTCACACGGACCTGCCTCAGGGTTTGTGTTTACTGGACTTTTAATATTTAACTTATTTTGTTCAGAATAATTGCTTTTAATCCATATTTATCCTTCAATCTATTTTGTCCTACCTCTTATGTAATAAGAAAGTCTGAAGTGACTTTGATTAAGTCTCATTTTACAGATGGTTTTAATACTGGTGTTGTCCTGGATTTGGTTTTGGTTCAGACCTGGTCTAGTCCTGGTTTTGCCCTGAATTATTCCTTCTTATCTAATCTTGTTTAAAGCCTCTTTTGGTCCTGGTTCAGTCTTGTATAAGTGCTCTTCTCCTGTTTTACCCAGGAATAATCCATAGTAAGTTTTTAATGGTACTGGTTCTAATCTTGATTCAGTCCTGGTTTAGTCCTGGTTTAATCCAGCTTCAGTCCTTGGTCTAATCCTGGTTTAAACCCTCTCCAGATGGGTCCCAGTTTCCTCTGATCACGTGTAAATCCCAGCATATGGTTTTAAATCCGTTTGGTTCTTGTTTTCTGGTTCATTTGTGTCTCGGTGTAGTCCTCTCAGGTCCGGACTTTCCCGGTTTGGAGCGAGTGGGAGTGAGGCTGGTTCTGAAAAGATCAGATTAGGATTTAGCTCCACCTTCAAGTTTCCAGAGCCCTGCAGCAGAATGAGCTCCATTAAACCTGCTTGAGCTGCTGCTGCTGCATACCACAGCGTCACAGCAGAGTTAGACCAGGTTAGACCGGGTAAGACCGGGTTAGACCGGGTTAGACCAGGTTAGACCGGGTAAGACCGGGTTAGACCGGGTTAGAGTCTTATATAAACTGTATATAATCTTACTCTGACTCAGCTCTGGACCGGGTTTAGTCCCTGGATCTCTCAAAGTGAAAGTGAGCCGTAAAGTCAGCACTGATAAAAGTCCTTCTAAACACAAAGGTCAGAGTTCAGACCCAGGTCCATGTGCTTCAGGACTGACGGCGGGTTCACAGTTCTGCCCTAAACCAGTTCCAGCCCACTTCTGAGGAGTGGCCAACCTGATCAACCCTGGTCCAGGAGGACAACATTTTAAATCTTATTTCAGTAAATAACTCTACGTGTTAATTACACAAAGAGGTTTGTCTCAACAAACTCATTATTCTCTATGTTCTAAACATGCTTCACTTTGTTCTAAGCAATGATTCACATGAATATGGAATAGTAAGTGTGTTTTTCATTTTTGTTTTACAGATTGCTGGTTACACGTGTCTTTCAAAAGCGCTTCACAAGCAGCTGCCTTTTCTTCTATTGAACAGTAAGACTCTTCCAGAAGAAGGAAGCTTCAGACTGAGATGAGCTGAGAGTCATAAAGACCCTAGTGACGCTACAGATGATGGCTTCCATTGTTTTCTCAGGACTCAGGAGACTGGTGAGTCTGAGTTCTGTCCTGCCTCTGATCCCTCTTCACGTGACTACAATCATTCGTGGCCTCAGACCCACATCACTTTAACCAGGACCTATTAAGATGAAGTAAAATGAAGAAACTGCACCAGGAAAATATAACACTTCTCAGAGCTACACAGCACAAAGACCAGCAGCAGCAGGAAGACATGTATGTTACAAGAATTCTCTTTTCATTAGAAATATTCCGATAAATATGTCAGACTCTGAAATGAATGAGTGAAAGAGTATTTAGCCCCTGACCCACGGCTGTGGAAACCCTGCAGCAGTGGGTCAGGGTCTGAGGTCTGACACTGGTGTAGTTTAGAGTCAAAGGTCAGACACACACAGGAATAAACAGTATATTATAAACATTTTTAAGGTAGAGATGGGTTTAGCTTCGACTGTATCTTATCTTTGGAATTCACAGTTTCAATCAATTTTCAAAATCAGATGCTGGGCCAGAAATGTTTGCCTGTGGGACGTTGGTTGCTGACCCCTGGTGGGTCCAGAGGAATGGTGACCATCACTATTGTGGAATAATCAGGGCCCAGCCGCCACTACTTTGTCCAATGTATTATTGTTATATTTATGACTTTTCAAAGGTGTTTTGACTGCTGTTATTTGTGCAAAAAGAGGACATAGGAAATATAAAATAAGTAGCAGTGTCAAGTAGTTTCTCTTTATTTCATTAAGACCTAAAAATTTAGTTGGATTAGAACTGGTTTTAGTTGGATCTGAACCGTGTTTAGTTGGATTAGAACTTGTTTGGTTGGATTAGAACCGGTTTTAGTTGGATTAGAACCAGTTTAGTTGGATTAGAACCAGTTTTAGTTGGATTAGAACTTGTTTAGTGGGATTAGAACTGGTTTTAGCTGGATTAGAACCGGTTTTAGCTGGATTGGAACCAGTTTAGTTGGATTAGAACCAGTTTTAGTTGAATTAGAACTTGTTTAGTTGGATTAGAACTTGTTTAGTTGGATTAGAACCGGTTTTAGTTGGATTAGAACCAGTTTAGTTGGATTAGAACCAGTGTTAGTTGGATTAGAACTTGTTTAGCTGGATTGGAACCAGTTTAGTTGGATTAGAACTTGTTTAGCTGGATTGGAACCAGTTTAGTTGGATTAGAACCGTGTTTAGTTGGATTAGAAACAGTTTTAGTTGGATTAGAACTTGTTTAGTTGGATTAGAACTGATTTTAGCTGGATTAGAACCAGTTTTAGTTGGATTAGAACTTGTTTAGCTGGATTAGAAACAGTTTTAGTTGGATTAGAACCAGTTTTAGTTGGATTAGAACTTGTTTAGTGGGATTAGAACTGCTTTTAGCTGGATTAGAACCGGTGGGAGTATGAGTGATCTGTGATAATCTGGAGCTAATCCAGGCTCAGTCAGTATTCACTTTCGTTTGTATTTTGGCTGCTTCCAGAACCCAGCTCCATTCGTGTCACGGCAGAATTACTCAAAGCTGACTCGGATTTGAAAGAAACAGTTCTGTTACAGAAGAATTCAACCTGAGACTTTTCTTGATTCTGCCACACTTTTATTTTCCATCAACATTTAAATGAACACAATGCTGTCTGTGATAAAGAATACACAGGATTCAGTGGAACAAGCAGAAGCAGTGAAGTACTGACACAAATACAAAAATCAAAACATGATACGCACAAACACACATAAATATTCAGTTTAAATCATATATTACCGTCACCTTTTACTGTAATGTTTACATATTTATTCTTTTCAGGTTTGGCTCAAATGGAAGAGCTGTGGGTTATTCCTGATTCTGTCAGAACCAAAACAACAACTGTCTTTTTTAATCTGAAGGAGATCAAAGTGGACGGGCCTCAAAGGTCAAGCTCTCAGTTTATGTTTATATCTACACTCTTGGGGTCAGGGCGGGTTCGGGGGGGGGTCAGGGGTTCCTCCATTTTGGCTCCGGTCCTGTTTACTGCTTTACTCTGAAAAAGCAAACAAAACCTTGAGAAAGTATCTTTTTAAAAATATTTGAGGATTTGGACAAACTTTAAAATAAAGGTGAAATAAACTGGAGGAAGTGTCTGGGAGGAGAGTTCTCTGCTCTAGACCCCTCGACCCCTGACCCTCGACTCCTTGACCCCTGTGACCCTGCGACCCCGTCCCCTGCGCCCCGCCGGATCCACAGAAGAAGATTGTTATATTTATAATAGATAACTTGCGTCCTGATGCCAGCTTGAGCATTTAATCTGGCATCGCTCGGCTTTTATCATGAATTAAATCTTGGCAACCTGCCTGTGACAAAACAAGTCCGTTCCTGAATAAAAGAAGAGCAACATTCAAATTCAGAAACACGTGATTGGTCTGAAGCTCTGCCAGACACGTCTCGACATAAGTTTTACATAAATCACTCAAACGGCGGTGGACACTGTGCAAACATTATTAAAGGATACTAAGTGCCAACGAGAAACAGACTAACCTCATAAATAATAAAATATAAGAGGAATAAACATGAAAAAGCAGATTATTATTAAAACCACAGTTAAACACTGGCCACATGCAGCCTTTTAAATGAATATTATTAAAAAAGAAAAGAAATGTAATTGGTTTCGACACAAGATTTACAAAAGTGACTCACTCAAAACATTCATGTAAATATATACTTTTTCATTTCTCTTTGGTCTCATTGCTTTTATTTTGGTTTCAAATAAGACCTGATCAGAAGCAGCAACATCAGAAAGACTAAGGTCACGTCCACACTAATGACTTTTGACTGTAAAAACAAGATGAAGCGAACACTTAGATTTGTTTATTTTAGATTATGATTATTTTAATAAAACCAAACTGAGCTGTAGCTGCTGTTGATTTCAGCTTCAGTCTGAAACAGCTTCAGATCCTCTCTTTATCTGGGACTAAACTAATGTAAACTGGTCTGGACCTCAGCGCCCCCTGCAGGAGCAGATCTCACACAGTCCTTCACTAAAGAGACACTCAGCAGCTGCTTCAAGAAAAACACACTGTGTTTATGAAGTCATCTTTAAACTCCTCAAGAGTCAGTTTAAAGTTACTCCTAGATCACAGTTTAAAATGTTCTGCAGAGGTTTGAAAACAATCACGTTTACTCATCTTCACTCATTTATTCACTCTTTGTTCATTTTAAGTTTGGAATCACAGGTTTGGGTTTACTTTATTTTTCCTTCCTGTTGAATGAAACGACAGGTGTAAAGGTTTCTGTTTCCTCTGGATGAGTTGAGATCAGGTTAATTCTCTTTCAAAATGACATTAGTGTGGACGATGCCTGAGAACATGGTAATGGCAAATGTATTTTATTTAGAATGATAGTTACAGGATCAAAGTTCAAACAATGACCTCCATCCCAAACTCTCTTACCCCTCAGTTCCTCGTACGTTTTTGTTCCTCGTTCACTGAGGAAGAGGAGTAAGTCCGTTGACGCTCACCCTCCTCGTTAGCGCCCCCTGTCCCGTTGCCCCGTTTTGCAGAGTTTGGGTGAGACTGACCTGGGCCGTGCTGAACGAGGTGATCCTGCCGCTGCCGGCGATCTGCAGGTTCACTGTGGTGGCGTAGCTCGTTTTCTGATTGGTCGGTTTGTTTTGGGGCGACTGGGCGAACGGTAAGGGGACGATGCTGTTGATAAAGTTGGAGTCATTTGGTTTGAGTCTGAATAGTTGGAGGGCTTTGAAGGACGAGCTACGTAAGCGCAAATGATCTGACTCCGACAGTTCCCATCTTCTAACTCTGGATCCCCCCATTCTGCCTTTTCCTTTTCTGAGCGGTTGAACAAAATGGTGGACTGTCCATGTGTCGCTCTTGAGTCGATATCAGCACCGTTTCTGTAGGTCTGTGGAAGCTCATCTGACCAGGGCGCGTTGGTGAAATGCTGCCCAGAAACAGCGGCTCTCCCTGGGGTTAACTTACTCGGTGACACGGGAGATTGGAGCACACTTCTGGGGCTAAGACAGGCCAGAGCAGGCGACATCCATCCACTTCTGGTACTGCACAAACCGGATTCCTGTTGGTCAAACGATCTGTGAAAACTACCGTTAAAGTTGAGGGACCTTCGGCTGCTCTCTGTCCAGGAGCGCCGCGCTCCGTTGGGGTTGCTCCTCACAGGACTCGGGGGTCTGTCGGCTAAGTTTGTGGAGAACGATCTTCGTAGAGGTTGGGTGGTTTTGGACGTTGTCGAGAAAGATGGAGAGACGGCTCGGGAATTACGCAAAACATTTGGCGAAAAAGTTGGACAGGTAGAAGTCGGTGAAGGACACGGGGAGAATCTGGGGTTTCGTGGTTGAGGTGTCGCGATGTTATTAGTCCAAGCGTTCACAGAGACACCAATAGGAGGAGGAGAGAGAATCCTCGGGCTCAAACAGGAGGAAGAGCTCGTTGAAGGAGCACGGTTTAGCTCCAACGTTAGCCCGAGTGGGTTATGAGTGCTTCCCGGCCTTCGAGGATTGGGCGGCTTGTTCGCCATCGGAGAAGAGAAGTCGTGCTGCGGAGGAGGGGAGCATAAACGGTTAAACGAAGTCGGAGATTGAACTCTCGAGTTTGGTTCTGATGCACAAAACGGTCGAGCCACGCGATTGTGAGACGCAGACCACGTCGGTTCGTTGTTTTGCTCAAATACGGAGGTGTTAGCGCTTCCGTTAGCTGCCCAGTTAAGGCTAGAATGAGCATTTCCTAGACTATTGTTGTTGTTGGTGTTGGAGTGAAGGAAAGAGCTCGGTGGATGATGTTGGGAATGGTTCGACACAAGAGACTGGGGCGACCACAGGAAAGACTTTGGATTTTGGTCCACTTCTGTGGAGAGTTTTGGCGAAGGCGAACGTTGTCGTAAATGTAAAGTTGAGGGCAAAGAAGGAGTAGAAGGAGGGCTTATGGGGTTGGTTTGTGGTCGGGTCTTTTTGGACATGGACTGGCTGATGGACTGGCTGATACAGGACGCAGCTAAAGATCGAGTGAAGGCAGAGGAAGATGGCAGACTCGGGGAAGAAGTCGGACCAGTTTTTTCGGATTTAACTGCAGTATTTGTGGCTCTCTTGTGCAAACACGGGTCTCTGTAGGTCACGCCGTCGGGTCGGAGAAGACACCGGAGCGGGTCTAAATGGCGAAGAACAAGGCGTGGTTCGAACAGATGGAACTGGAGAAGGAGAGCGCTGTCGGAGGCTGGGGCTGAACGCAGACGAAGAGGCCGAGTCGAGGCTTGAACCCGGGATGAGAGCAGCCAAAGCAGGACTCGAGATCTGACACGAAGTCCTGGTAGTTCCTGGACCCCTCTGGTCCCTGAAATAAACACAAAATCAGTTTTTACCAACATTCCAGTGATTCTTTGTGTAGTACTGTAATAGCACCAAATACCTTAAATAACCTCTTCACACAGTTCACTTTAGACCTGGTTTAGACCTAGTTTAAACCTCAATTGGTCCTGGTTTAGACCTTATTTAGTCTTGTTTAGATCAGTTTTAGTCCTGGTTCAGTCCCCTTTTTCTATTAGATTCATACATTCCTTTTCCTGTCCATCTTATTTGGTTGTATTTGGAGACATTTATTCTTCTGATAAAAAGAAAAGAAGAAAAATACTGGCTTTGGATGAAGAAGCCTGCACAGAGTCATTTCACACGGTCCTTCCATTTTTCCAACACACAGTTTGTCCAAGTATTTTTCCTTTGAGATGAAGCCGGGACTTTAATCCAATTTATGATTCACTTTTCACTATTTCTTACTCAGTACAAACAGTTTGAGTTTGGTTTCTAAATTCAGAGTAAACTGAGTTATTATGGGGAAATTTTAATTCTGTTGGGAAAGTGGTGGGTGTTCCCATAAAGGCGCTACTGGAGAAACTTCTGGCCATTGTTGACATGGAAAACACAGAGCTTACATAAGGTTTACACCAACTTCTTTTTGTTTGACATTTGAGTCTCTCTCAAAATCTTGGCTCAAGTCCATGAGGAGTACTAAACTATTTTTCTGTTCCTTTGTTCCCAGAGAAACAGCTGAAAAAAAGAAAAGCATCGACAGAGAAAAGGGAGACAACGTAAAACACAGATAAATACTGTCAATTCAATCACGCAATGTTTAACGAGGAGGAGATAATTGTCGTCCTGACGCTGAAGTCACAGCTAAGCTAACGCTAAACTCTAAACTTCAGTTTGGTCAAATGGATTAGTATTTTGGAGGAAAACTGGTTTTATTTGTTTAATAAAAGAGAAGCAGGAGAGGTCCCTAGGCTGATTTTGGAGGAGAGTCTGAGACAGAGACAAGAAAGAAAAGCAGGGACTGGAGCTTTAATAATAATAATAATAATGTGTGATTTTTACTTTCTGGCTCCACTGTAATTCACTATTCCAAAATGTTGTAGAACTAAATCTCATTCCACATCAGTGTTTTTAAGAAAAGAGTCATAGATTTATAAACTAAAACCAATCCTAGAAGAAGAAGAGTCCATTTATTGCAGATTCAGACAGTTGTACCTTTGCTCATGAGAACAGCTGTTTCTGTCGAAGCTGGCGTTGGGTGCAGTGTGTTTTCCGGTCGCAGTCGGCACATCCGCAGGCCTCTGGTTGGTGAACGTTGGCAGACAGTCCACAGACAGAACTGGGCTTTGAACCGACAACCATCTGACTTTCTCTTCAGAGGTTGTGAGGTTAGAGACATAAGGCTCGAAGGAAACATGTGAAGATGAAGGCAGCGGAGATGGTTTCTCTGTTGGTAGCATTTTTCTTTCATCTTTTATTAGACCTCCAGAGACTGACAGGGGGACATCTCGACTTCTGTATCCCAGATCAGCTGCTTCTCTCTGGGCTTGTTCTCGGAACAGCCCTGGGCATGTCTCCATGGAGCTACTTGGATGCTCTTTGATTGGATCTCCATCATTTAACAGGGGAACGTCTGGTTCTTTGTGTCCCAGATAAGGGGCCTCTCCATGGGTTTGTTCTCCAGTCAGACTTGGGTGTGTTTTCAGTTCTTTCGTTGGACCTCCAGAGTCTGAGAGGGGGACATCTTGGCTTTTGAATCCCAGATGAGGTGCTTCTCTTTGGGCTTGATCTTCACTGAACCCTGGGCCTGACTCCATAGAGGTATAACCTTTCCTTCCTTCCTTTTCCTCTTTGGTCAACTCTTTCCTGCCTTCTGGTTCTGGTCGGGTTTTGGTTTGTCCTGATGGGATTTGAACCAGCGACTCCCATCTGACTTTATCCTGTGGAGCTTCTACATTTGTGTTTTTTGTAACAGAGAACTCAAGTGTCACATCTGAGCTTGTTTGAAGGTGCCCTAAATATTTGTCATTTAACTTCTTTTTTATCGGACCTCCAGAGCCCCACAGGGGAACCTCGGCGCTCCTGTATCCCAGCTGAGGCGCGTCATTCTGGGCTTGTTCTCCAGACAGCCCTGGGTGTTCTTCCATGGAACCCTGCATTTCCAGTAAGTCTTGTCCATGTTTTTGCTCGATAACTTTGGCTGAGTCATCTTTGTAAGTGTGTTGTGAAAAGTTCTTGGCCTCTCTGTACGGCGCTGCTGGTATTTCCTGAGAGTAATATTTTGGCTCGGTTGCCGTGGAAACAGACGAGTCTCCTCTGCTCTGTTTGGACCTGCAAATAAACAGGAGGCTGTGAATAATAAGACACGGGGAGGAGCAAGTTTATGACACATGCTAACAGCGCTAACATGGGTTTGAAAAAACAAGAGACAAATGAATCTGTCAGAACTAAGCCAGGACTAAACAAGGCTAATACCAGAATTAACCCAAGAATAAGGGTCTGGTGCCTTTTTTACAATGTACTGCTTTTGTCTCTACTTTCAGTTTCTGTGTCTCCCGTTTGTCCCTTATTTATATTCAATGCATGCATATACTGTATTGTGGTGGCATCGTTGTCTCGTTGTTATGTAAAATAAAATGTAAACAAGAAATCAAATCCATTAATAGAAATGCGGCTAATATTCATAAACACCACTCACCGTTTGTCCTCGACTCTCTGATCTAGGGCTAACTTTCCAGAGCCGGAGCCGGAGCCGGAGCCGGAGCCGGAGGGGGTCAGAGCGGAGATGAAGTCATGAGGCCTGGACAGAGCGATGCTATTGGTCGAGGGCTGATCACTGAGGGTCACATGACCAGAGGGCTGCAGGACGCTCAGGTCTGGACGAAAGAGAGGGACATACTCAGTAATCATGGAATCACTCAGTAATCCAGATTAAACCAAGGCTAAACCTGAACTCCATCCAGCAATAAAAACAGGACTAAACCAGGACTAAACCAGGACTAAACCAGGACTAAACCAGGACTAAACCAGGACTAAACCAGTACTAAACCAGGTCTAAACCAGGACTAAACCAGGACTAAACCAGGACTAAAACAGGACTAAACCAGGACTAAACCAGGACTAAACCAGGACTAAACCAGGACTAAACCAGTACTAAACCAGGACTAAACCAGGACTAAACCAGGACTAAACCAGGACTAAAACAGGACTAAACCAGGACTAAAACAGGACTAAACCAGGACTAAACCAGGACTAAACCAGGACTAAACCAGTACTAAACCAGGACTAAACCAGGACTAAACCAGGACTAAACCAGGACTAAATCAAGACTAAAATCCGAACTGAAACGTAAAAAACATCAATATTCAGTGTGAAAAGTTTGAGATCACTGATCCAGGACTAAGTGATAAACCAGATCTAGATCTGGACTAAACCAGGACTTACCATGTTCTTGGCTCTGATTTCTCTTCACAGTCTTTTCTTCCTGGACTCTGTTTTCGTTTTGGCTCGAACCTGGACTTGAGTAAATCCTGCTGTGAGTCCAGGTCTCGGTCCTCGTTTGTTTTTTGGTCTGACCTGGACTTGCCTCAGAACCAGCTCCTTTTGAAGTCCGGTTTTCCTGGATCTTCTCTTTCCGTTTTTCCTCATCCGTCGACTGTCTGTTCTGTGATTGGCCGTTGCTCCTCGTCGCTCCCGGAAGCCCCGCCCCCGAGCTCCACGATTGGCTGAAAATCTCTCTTTTCTGATGCAGCGGGACTTTCATATTGCTGGCTTTCTCGCTGTACATTCTCGCTAACGTCTGGACTTTACTCAGGATCCTCTCGGAGTTTTCCAGAACCACCGAATCCGCGACGGGACCGGCCTCGAACAAACCGATCCGAGACACGTCCGACGCCATTCCCTCGAACAGGGCTCTGTTCGCGGAGACGATCCTCGAATGTCTCGACCAACGGCCCACTTTAGTCTCACTGGGAACACTCCCACCTACGTTTTTTCCAGCCTCACTGTCTGTATGTTTCGTCGGAGTCGGTTTAACCTCCATTTTGTCGACTTCAGGCTCAGCACAGGCTTGATTTGACTCATTTTGCTCGTCTTTCTCGTCTTGTTCATTTTGCGTTTTACTTTCCTCTTGCGGCTCCTCTCTTTCTTCTTCTTCTACAACTTCACAATTAATTTCTTCACAAATTTCTCCACCATTTTCTTCTTCCACATTCTCCTCTTCCTCCATTTTAATTTCCGTCTTTGTATTTTCTTGATTCTCGTTGGAGCTAAACCTCGACACAGACTCTTTCACTAAACCAGAAGGGATTTGTGAGAAACTACACCTTCTTTTTACGTCTGAATCTTCACCGTCGTTTTCTCCTTCTTCGACCGATTCCTCTTCATCCTCAGCTTCAGCAGCTTCGTAATAACTGCGGATCTTTTCGATGATTTTCTTGTCGCGTTTTCTTCGTTGGGAGCCTCGAGTCGGACACTGGCGCCTTTGAACTTCGACATTTGACTCCTCAGTTGAAAACACAAGACTTTCAGCAATTGTATTTACATACATTTCTGATTCAGTTTTCTCTTCTAAATCATTTATTTCTGGGTTTATTTTGTCGCTAACTTCTTCTACAAACGTTTCTTGGTTTGTTTCTTCAACAGGATTTTCTTCTTCAAAAACAGGCTCATTTTCAGCAACAGCTTTACTTTCGACGCCATTTTGTTCCTCATTCTTCTCTGCCTCTTGGTACTCCTGGGCCTGGTGCATTGTGGGTAGTAGCTCCTGGTGCATTGTGGGTAGTAGCTCCTGGTGCATTGTGGGTAGTAGCTCCTGGTGCATCGTGGGTAGTAGCTCCTGGTGCATCGTGGGTAGTAGCTCCTGGTGCATCGTGGGTAGTAGCTCCTGGTGCATCGTGGGTAGTGGTTCGGGGCTGGAGGCCGAGGCGATGGGAGGAAGGGGACACGTGAAGTTATGAAGAAGGCGGCCATCTTTGGGTTGGTCCTGAGATAAATCCTGGAAGAACATAAGACAAAATAAATATGGGTCTGAACTAGGACTAAACCAGGTCTAAACCAGGTCTAACCTGGTCTAACCAGGTCTAACCAGGTCTAATCCGGTCTAATCCGGTCTAACCCCGGTCTAACCCCGGTTTAATCCTGGTCTAACTCTGGTCTAACCCGGTCTAATCCGGTCTAACCCGGTCTAACCCGGTCTAATCCGGTCTCTCCCGGTCTAACCCGGTCTAACCCGGTCTCTCCCGGTCTAACCCGGTCTAACCCGGTCTAACCTGGCAGCTGGCTCTGGTCCGGTTCTGGTTGAGGAGCTGGAGGATTTCTTCTGTGATGGACAGAGACGAGGAAGGACTCACCAGCTCCTCTTCCTCAGGCTCCTCCTCCTTCAACACAAACACATCTCCGTTCAGACTGGTCACATTACTCTTCACAACACCTCCGTTTGATCTGGGTCCTGGACCCTGCAGCGGAGCCCGATGGAGTCGCAGGTCTTAAACCCACCTGTCGGCTCCGGTCCGGACGGTTCTGTTCAGGTTCCACTTCGATCACAGACGAGGCCAGAGTGCTGCAGCTCCCTGAGTCCAGACCTTCCACCGAACACAGCTCTCCTTCGCTCCCCGTCGCCTGAAACATCAACCGTTTACACTGGGCTCAAAACAGGACTGAAAAATATCAAATATACAGTATATCATAGTGTTTCTGCTTTAGTTACATATTTATAGACTTTAAATTCATAGGCTGCAGCAGTTGTTCACATTTTAGGGCCTCACTCTTTTAAATAATAATAATAACTTTATATAATCACTTAATCACAGTGCTTCACAGAATCCCATTAAAATATCAGGAAAATAATTAGAACACCCACAAAAGAAAATAAAACAACAGGATAAAATGAGACATGACATTATTAAAGATAAAACAGACTAAAATGCAGCGTAAACCCAGGAAATATAAAATGAGAATAAATAGATAATAAAACATTTAAGATTTATTAAAAAAATATAAATAATATGGAATATAAAGCTGTTACCTTCAGAGCTGCAGGAAGTCACAATCAAAGCCGAGAAAAAAGCACAATTTCAGTAAATCATCAAATAATAAATCTATAAATGTTTATGAAGCGTTTGAAACTCACGACTCGATTGAAACGCCGCCTCGATGTCTTTGGCCGGAGCTGAAACAGACCAATCCCAGAGTGAGACGGAGCGAAGCAGGAAGCGTCCAATCAGAGCGCTCGGTGTCGACAGGTGAGTGTTACCTGACTGGCGTCTGGCTCGTCGATACGGCAGGTTCCCCTCCAGCAGCAGAGGCAGGCTCTTACGACTTTTCTCTGGAGTCAGCAGCTCCGGAGGCTCTGGAGACGGGACAAAACCTGTTCAAATCCTGCTCAAACCTGATCAAGCCCAGCCAAAACCTGTTCAAGTCCAACTAAAACCTGTTTAAATCCAGCTAAAACCTGGCAGTAATAATTGATATAAGAATAGTAACAATATTAATACTCTTTATCAATAATAAAGATGGTGGTAATAATACTGATAATGACATTTTTACAACTGTTTTGTGTTTTTCTTTTTCTTTGTCTTGTTTCAAATGTTAAAAGTTTTTACTTCGGCCTAAACCCTTTCAGTCTTTGCTTCCAAGTGTTGTATTGTTAAATTTGACTTAACTGAACTAAAACCTTTTCAAATCCAATAAAACCTGTTCAAAACCATTTAAAACCTTTTCAAATCCAATAAAACATGTTCAAAACCTTCTAAAACCTGTTCAAAATCATTTTAAACCTTTAAAAACCAACTAAACCTTTTAAAATCATCTTAAAACTCCTCTGAGCAGTTAGTAGTTAGCTTTTCTACTTCGAACATTTTCAATTTTCATTAAACTGAGTATGTTTTGAAATGCAAACAGTTCATTGTGTCTCTGAGTCCGGTTCTGAGTCTGGTTCTGGTTCTGAGTCTGGTTCTGAGTCCGGTTCTGGTTCTGAGTCTGGTTCCGGTTCTGAGTCCGGTTCTGAGTCCGGTTCTGAGTCTGGTTCTGGTTCTGAGTCTGGTTCTGGTTCTGAGTCCGGTTCTGAGTCTGGTTCTGGGTCTGGTTCTGGTTCTGAGTCTGGTTCTGAGTCCGGTTCTGAGTCCGGTTCTGAGTCTGGTTCTGAGTCTGGTTCTGAGTCTGGTTCTGGTTCTGAGTCTGGTTCTGAGTCTGGTTCTGGTTCTGAGTCTGGTTCTGGTTCTGAGTCTGGTTCTGAGTCTGGTTCTGAGTCGGTTCTGAGTCTGGTTCTGAGTCCGGTTCTGGTTCTGAGTCTGGTTCTGAGTCCGGTTCTGAGTCTGGTTCTGAGTCTGGTTCTGGTTCTGAGTCTGGTTCTGAGTCTGTTTCTGAGTCCGGTTCTGAGTCCGGTTCTGAGTCCGGTTCTGAGTCTGGTTCTGAGTCTGGGGTTCTGAGTCTGGTTCTGAGTTCTGAGGTTCTGGTTCTGAGTCTGGTTCTGAGTCTGGTTCTGGTTCTGAGTCCGGTTCTGAGTCTGTTTCTGAGTCTGGTTCTGAGTCTGGTTCTGAGTCTGGTTCTGAGTCTGGTTCTGAGTCCGGTTCTGAGTCTGGTTCTGAGTCCGGTTCTGGTTCTGAGTCTGGTTCTGAGTCTGGTTCTGAGTCTGGTTCTGAGTCTGGTTCTGGTTCTGAGTCTGGTTCTGAGTCTGTTTCTGAGTCTGTTTCTGAGTCCGGTTCTGAGTCTGGTTCTGAGTCTGTTTCTGAGTCCGGTTCTGAGTCCGGTTCTGAGTCCGGTTCTGGTTCTAGTTTTGGTAAATGTCTCAGACCTGACTGGCGTCGTCCTCGGTGGAAGCTGTGGATCTCGTCGAGTCTCGGCGTCGAACAGTGTTTGAGCTCGTTCTGCTCGAACTGAGGAGCTGCGACAGGAAGTGATGTCACACAGATCAGACTCTCTGATTGGTTGAACCCACCATCAGAGAATATTTAATTATGGCCCTCTTTTTCAGACCTAAACACAGCTAATTATTCAAACCAGGTTTATTTTATGGTTTTGATATCTGCTAAATCCTGTCTTTTTCTTTATGGATGCATCTAAAAATCAAAACACATAATTCTGCAGCAAAATCTAACACAGGCTTTTCATTCAGAAACTTGAGTGAAATATTAAAGGACTCACTTTGACAGAAGTTGTCTCCCAAAACCTGCCGAGCCTGAAACAGAGAGAACAGTTTGTTAAACAGAGAAAGTCAGTCTGGGATTGTCCGATCTGCTCCTTATTCTGCTCTGGCTCTTTCTTCTCGACCAATCGTAGCGAGGGAGGCGCAACCCTGTGTTCTCAGATGTTTCTGACAAAACGACAGAAGTCACTGACCGTCACCGAAGCCTCTTCTCTCTCGAGACATAATGGTTTACGCTGGGGTCTGTCACATCCGTTGTTTCTCTGATTGGTTTACTCAGCGAGCGTTAGTTCCATCCATCAGCCTTGAAATCCTGTTGAAACCCCCACTACCCACGTCTCTGTTTGGAATTCAATGAGAAAGCCGTCTGACTGGACAGGCTACAGTTTGGCCCTGATTCTGGTTTAATTTAGCTTCTTTTAGAGTCACTTCAAAAGTATTTGGTGTAGTTTTATTATTTCTTGGAGTCATTTCAAACCCAGAGACGTGTCGTTCTGTGGAAACCCTGCTGAACTGCGTTGGGAAACAGTCATACCCCTCACTCCCTAAGGCCTGAGCAGGAGGAGATATGTCGGCTTCATTACAAAGATAAATGAGTCAGATTAGAGCTGCATGAATCATTCTTATGATGTATTTCTAAAACAATGTGGAGTTTGGTTCCTCATTTAAAAAGAAAACCACTAAAACTGAATGAAAAAAAAGTGTATTGTGTTATTATAGACATCTAAACAGACCAAATGTCAATATGAATTCAAAACAGACTTGTAGGACCAAAATTTGAGGGACGTGAAAAAAGATGTGACACTAAACCAGAGTAAATTTCGTCGAGTAACTCTTTGGGGGAAAAAAAACATTTCATTTCCAAAAACATACATTTTTCTGCTTGACTTATTTGTTGAGTTAATCTACAGTATCTCTTTGTGTTTGTTTAACGCCTGTGTCTGATCAGAGTGTCCAGCAGGGGGCAGTAAACACCAACAGATGCTGGATCCAGCTGTTCCTGCTGTTTCTGATTTAACTCAAACAGTGACTAGAAGAAAAAAGCTGCTACTGCTTCAGTTTCCTTGGAACTAAACCAAGACGAGTGGAGGGTTTTATTTGGAAATGAAAAATAACCCTCAGACGACCGTATTCTGGGGAGCTACGACGTTAATGAAAATATAAACAATGCCAGTGGGTCAAAACTGAAAAAAAAATGTGTGTCAAAATATGTCGAAGCTTGTTTCTTGAGAGGGCAGTGTGCTTCGTCGCTCAGATTCACACAGAGACACTGTAAAAAATAAACTAATGTTAGATTTACCTAAAATAAATAAATAATGGCAGCTGTGGATTGCAGTTTTTCTACCATAAAAATGACAGGGACATTATTAAAGACAATACTGTATAAACACAATGCAACAACTTTTTATATTTTTGCTTTTTTTTAATTTATTTTTATTTATTTGTATATTTTTATTGTTATTTTATTTATTTTATTTTTTACAACAAAGGAAAAAAAACAACCATATTATGTTAGGATATATTTTTGTACTTTTTTTTTTTTTTTTACAGTGAATTCATTAATTACTGGTATTTGCTTTTATAGTAATTATTATTAATTTATTAATTTATATTTACTTTTTTTACTGTAAAAATTTATTGAGAAAAAATATACACTTTTCTCTTTTATAGTCACTCACCAAAATGCACTTTTTGTGAGGCTTTGATGATTCATTTATATTCCTGTGGTGAATATTATTTTGTTTATGTCGAATTTTACAAAACGCATCTCAACAAACGCGTTTCTTTTCCTTCCGGATGTAGTTTCAGAACCCGTACCTTCTGAGGCAGAGACGCTGGATGGTTTTCGACGATGAGTCTCTTGAGGTAATGGACCCAGAGCCGTTTCTCTTCCTGGTTCTTGGTCTGAAAACGAAGCCGGCGTTAACAGAGGTTTTGGGAGATAAAGGGTGGAGTGTGGACGGGGCACACACCTGGACCAGGTGCTGCTGTTTGGGGATGGTCTGGTCTGAGACTTTAAAACACAGAGGGTCCTTCAGGGTCTCCACCAGCAGCAGGTTACAGCACTGAAGAGAAACAGGGTTAGACCGGGTTAGACCGGGTTTAGACCGGGTTTAGACTGGGTTAGACTGGGTTAAACTGGGTTTAGACCGGGTTAGACTGGGTTAAGACCGGTGTTTGACCGGGTTAGACCGGGTTTAGACTGGGTTAGACTGGGTTAGACAGGGTTTAGACCGGGTTAGACTGGGTTAAGACCGGTGTTTGACCGGGTTAGACTGGGTTAGACTGGGTTAAGACCGGATTAGACCGGATTAGACCGGGTTAGACCGGGTTAAATCAGGTTAAACTGGGTTTAGACTGGGTTAGACCAGGTTAGACTGGGTTTAGACCGGGTTTAGACCGGGTTAGACTGGGTTAGACTGTGTTAGACTGGGTTTAGACTGGGTTTAGACCGGATTAGACTGGATTGGACTGGGTTAAATCAGGTTAAACTGGGTTTAGACTGGGTTAGGCCAGGTTTAGAATGGGTTAGACAAGGTTGGACTGGGTTTAGACCAGGTTAGACCAGGTTTAGATTGGTTTTAGACTGGGTTTAGTCCTGGTCTAGTCCTTGTCCAGACCCGGTCCAGACCGGGTTTACTCACGAATATGTGTGTGCTGTAGACGAAGAGCTCTAGCCTCTTTTTGGCGATGAGCAGCATTTTGTCGAACAGGAAAAAGGCGCGTTCCTTCTTGACTCGGTGGACTCTGAACGAGCCCTCGAGGACCAGCTCCCCGAACCCGCTCAGGTCCGGACCGGTCCAGTTCACCAGCAGAGACTCGATCTCCTGCAGAAACAAAAACATTCAATCCACCTCAGTCCCAGAGACCGGTCTGGGCTGGACCTGGTCTAGATTCTCTAAAACCGAGTTTTATGTTTAAAATTCAAATCCAAATAACTTCCACAATTATAAAACCAGTTGTTTAATTCATCATTTAAACTCACGTTAGGCCTGTGTCTATCTATTGAAAGAGAGATTTGTGAAAATGCAGTGGAGCCCTTTTATTTGACAGTGTTGCAGTTGGAACGGTTCCCTGCTGCTCTTCTCTGATCGGAACAACAGCTGAATACTGGACATAGCTTTTTGCTGAGTCTCTGTTGGAAGTATGTTGGGTTCGACCACAGCAGATGACAACTGTGGAGCAGGAGGCGTCTGGAGCATGTCACTGAACCCTTTCACGGTCAGAGTCATGGAGCCGGGCACTAGTGCTGCTGCTCCGCCAAGAAAAATCTGTAGTTTATTTGATTCATTTAATTTCAATGATGATTGCTATGTTTTGGGTGTTTTATTTTGAAATAGCGCTCTACTTCCTCTTCCGACCTCTTTCCCACACTTCACTCCTGCTTCTGCAACAAAACCAACTCCACTCGTCGTTCTGTCCTCACTCGGGTCAGTGTCACTCTGTCGTTCTCAGAGAAATCAACTGAACAGAGTTTTAAATGGAAGCCCAGGGCCTTAACTCTCGTTTGTTTGAGCAGCTCTGTGTCGAGACGAATGTAGAGCACAGTCTCCACTTGCAGCACATTAAGACTCAGAGCTTACTTCTGTGACATATTTAACCTGCTCAAAGAACTTCATCACTTCAAGAAAAAACAACCAGAATTTTAAAAGTCAGCAAAGAAAATGGCTGCATTCAAAGCCAAAACATTTTGGATTAAAGTTGAGCCCAGTCCCTCTGACTCTACATTATGCTGAGTTTTGTTAAATTTACAAGTGAAGTAATTAAATTAATGTTGAAACTTGTTTGGGGACAGTGTTAACATTGTTGACGAATAAATTCCATCATAGTTTTCATCAGCGACATATTTTTTCATCCGAAAATGAAACAAAAACTAATTTAAAAGTAATTAATGAGAATGAAAACTCTGACTAAATGTCTCGACACTTTCAAATAAAAACTAAATGAACAGAGACTAAATCCATCAAAAGGAGAGAGTTAAAGAGATCAATCAGACTCAGGTTTTTGAGCGTTGCTGAAGTGATGTCAGACACAAACATTTGTTAGAGCCTCGGGAAGACGACAGGAGACCAAAAGAGAACCACTTTAAATAGAAACTATGTTAACACTTGGAACCTGAATACCAGCCGGAACAGGTTAGGACTAGTTTACTTTCATTAGAGACATTATTACTGCAGGGCTTGACTCAATTATGAGTAAAACTGAATTGCATTTTAGTTTAAAGACAAAAACTATATCAAAATTAACTGTCAAACTTAACACTGCTTGGGGACCCCTGATGTATCATACTTTTTATAAGACTTGTCCCATTTATGCTACACCAGAGACACAACAAAAAGACGAGCCACTCTGTCCTTTAATGCATCATGAAGCTCAGATTTAAAGCCTTGTTCCCACTGCAGCGGTCCAGGTCAGACAAGAGTGAACCTGAAAAACGCTCTTCACTCGAGCAGCTTTAGTTTTGGATCATTCTCTTTAAAGACTCTTAAAAAATGAGCCGCAAACTTTTAAACGAGAGGAAAACGTCTCTATGTCAAACAGCTTCTTTATATTTGAGCTGTTTTGACACAAAGAGTCGTATATTTTGGAGAGTCTTTGAACTGATCCTGAGTCAGTTTTGGGGAATGTGTCAACTCCAGCTGCTGCAGGTCAAAGGTCGGCAGCTGTGCGCTTCCTGTTCGCTCCGAGGGTCGCTCCAAAGGTCGCTCCGAGGGTCGCTCCGAGGGTCGCTGTTACGAAACCTCATCGGCCTCGAACACGACGGATTTACTCTGTTACAGTCTGTTAACGCCACGCAGACAGATGTGCACGTGACCTCTGACCTCTGAGCAGCTGGAACGACAACAACGAGCTGGAATGTCTTTAGAGGCGCCGCCAAATATTTCAACTATCCACAGGAGTTTGGAGGGTTGGCATTGTCTCTGAACAAACAGCAACTTTTACTGTGGTCATTAAAATCAAACAACATTTTAAAGGTGCGTAAATCATCACCTTCAGTGTTTCCCAAAGAAAATGTGTTTATTTAGCTGTTCCCGGGAACGTACACAGGTAGAAGCCTCTCTGCAGCTGTTTGTTCTTCACTTTCTTCTGTTTGTTCCAGTGTCACATGTTCCAATTACTGTAGTTTCAATATTAGACCAAGATCAGAGAGAAGGAGTTGGCTCATGTGTTTGTTAGCGCCACGTTAGCCCCGCGTTAGCTCCGTGTTAGCCCCGTGTTACCCCGTGTTAGCTCTATGTTAGCCCTGCGTTAGCTCCGTGTTAGCCCCGTGTTAGCTCTGTGTTAGCCCTGCGTTAGCTCCGTGTTAGCCCCGTGTTAGCTCTGTGTTAGCTCCATGTTAGCCCCGTGTTAGCTCCAAGTTAGCTCCACGTTAGCCCTGCATTAGCTCTAGTCTGACTCTGGTCTAACTCTGGTCTAACTCTGGTCTAACTCTGGTCTAACTCTGGTCTAACTCTGGTCTGGACACTGAGGCTAAGCTAATGCTAGCCCAAATGCTAGTACAACGCAGTAATGGCTGCTGTTGTTCAGTTGTTTCTTGTTGAAGTCGCTCGACAGTGACGACCCTCTCAGTCACATTAAACCCGTCCGGTCCCAGACCCACCTGCAGTCGGACGGCGTGCTCCTGTTTCCTCTTCATGTCGTTGATGTACCAGGCCACAGCCGTCATGGTCACAATGGCGTCCTCCACTACGTCATAACCGGGCTCCGACTTCGAGAAGTGCTTCGACAGCTCCTGCAGAAACAACAGAGATCAGGACTAGAACTGGACCGGACCAGGACTGAGCCGGGTTTGAACTAGATTTCCTACTTAATAAAACCTGGATCAGCTCTGACTCAGTTTTTTGGAGCAGAGGCCCCAGAGGATGATGGGAATCCTGCTGTAAACAAACACTGCACAGACTCTGGGTTTGATCCCAGACTGTGGTGGGTCTGGACCAGAACCAAGGACTAAACCAGGTCCGGATCAAGGCTTTTATTGAGAAAAGATGTGTGAAAGTGGCTCTGTTCAGAAACTCCAGTGTTCAGTGTTCGAGGAGAGGACTGGAAAACCATCAGACGAGATCAAACAGGACTAAAACAGGACTAAACAGGACTACACTTGGACTAAACCCAGAAATAAACTAGGTCTTAACTGGGTCTAATTTAGAATTAACCAGAATTCAACTGGCTCCAAACCCAGGATTAAACCAAAACTAAATTTGGACAACACCAAACAAGGAAAAAAAATTGCCTTTTTTAACCAAAACATGCAGGTTTTAATGGGAACAGGTTTTAGTTGTATTTAAACAGATTTTAGCTGGATTTGAATGGGTTTTAGTTGGATTGGCACAGGTTTTAGTTGGATCTGAACAGGTTTTAGTTGTATTTAAACAGATTTTAGTTGGATTTGAACAGGTTTTAGTTGGATTTCTGGTCTGTTCCAGTCTGGTCTGGTCCAGTCCGGTCCGGTCCAGTCTGGTCCGATCCAGTCCGGTCCAGTCCAGTCCGGTCTGGTCCAGTCTGGTCTGGTCCAGTCCAGTCGGGTCCAGTCCGGTCCGGTCCAGTCTGGTCTGGTCTGGTCTGGTCTGGTCCAGTCCGGTCCGGTCTGGTTTAGTCCAGTCTGGTCCAGTCCAGTCCAGTCCGGTCTGACCCAGTCCAGTCTGGTCTGGTCTGGTCCAGTCTGGTCCTGTCTGGTCTAGTCCGGTCCAGTCTGGTCCTGTCTGGTCCAGTCTGGTCCTGTCTGGTCCAGTCTGGTCCGGTCTGGTCCGGTCCGGACTTGTCCAGTCCAGTCTGGTCCGGTCTGGTCCGGTCTGGTCCGGACTTGTCCAGTCCAGTCCGGTCTAGTCCGGTCCGGTCTGGGGCCGTACCTGGAGCAGCAGGTGGTACTTGAGGATCCTCTGGACTGGTTTGAGCAGGTAGGTCTCCAGAGGCAGACTGTGGTTCAGCGTGGTCTGTCTCTCCTGGAAGAACCGGACCAGGATCTCGTCCTTCATACAGTCCCTCAGCACGGCCACCGAACTGAGACAAACAAAACAACAAACAAAACAACAAACAAAACAACCGTGTTCAGAGACAAACTAATCCAACAATATGGACCAAACCAGGAGTAAAATAAAAAACCGTGGCAAAAAATAGGATTTAATCAGAACAAAAGAACTGAACAAAAACTTGATCCAGACGAGACCAGAACTAGAGACTAAACTGGAACTAAACATGAACAAAACCAGGATTAAACCAGGACTAAACCAGGACTAAACCAGGATTAAACCAGGACTAAACCAGTACTAAACCAGGATTAAACCAGGTCTAAACCAGGACTAAACCAGGACTAAACCAGGACTAAACCAGGATTAAACCAGGACTAAACCAGGACTAAACCAGGACTAAACCAGGATTAAACCAGGACTAAACCAGGACTAAACCAGGACTAAACCAGGATTAAACCAGGACTAAACCAGGACTAAACCAGGACTAAACCAGGACTAAACCAGGACTAAACCAGGACTAAACCAGGACTAAACCAGGACTAAACCAGGACTAAACCAGGACTAAACCAGGACTAAACCAGGATTAAACCAGGACTAAACCAGGACTAAACCAGGACTAAACCAGGATTAAACCAGGACTAAACCAGGACTAAACCAGGACTAAACCAGGACTAAACCAGGACTAAACCAGGACTAAACCAGGACTAAACTAGGACTAAACCAGGACTAAACCAGGACTAAACCAGGACTAAACCAGGATTAAACCAGGACTAAACCAGGACTAAACCAGGACTAAACCAGGACTAAACCAGGATTAAACCAGGACTAAACCAGGACTAAACCAGGACTAAACCAGGATTAAACCAGGATTAAACCAGGATTAAACCAGGATTAAACCAGGATTAAACCAGGACTAAACCAGGACTAAACTAGGATTAAACCAGGATTAAACCAAGATTAAACCAGGTCTAAACCAGGACTAAACCAGGACTAAACCAGGATTAAACCAGGACTAAACCAGGACTAAACCAGGATTAAACCAGGACTAAACCAGGACTAAACCAGGACTAAACCAGGATTAAACCAGGACTAAACCAGGACTAAACCAGGATTAAACCAGGACTAAACCAGGACTAAACCAGGATTAAACCAGGACTAAACCAGGACTAAACCAGGATTAAACCAGGATTAAACCAGGACTAAACCAGGACTAAACCAGGACTAAACCAGGACTAAACCAGGACTAAACCAGGACTAAACCAGGACTAAACCAGGACTAAACCAGGACTAAACCAGGACTAAACCAGGACTAAACCAGGACTAAACCAGGACTAAACCAGGACTAAACCAGGACTAAACCAGGACTAAACCAGGATTAAACCAGGACTAAACCAGGACTAAACCAGGACTAAACCAGGTCTAAACCAGGACTAAACCAGGTCTAAACCAGGACTAAACCAGGACTAAACCAGGACTAAACCAGGATTAAACCAGGACTAAACCAGGACTAAACCAGGTCTAAACCAGGACTAAACCAGGATTAAACCAGGACTAAACCAGGATTAAACCAGGACTAAACCAGGACTAAACCAGGACTAAACCAGGACTAAACCAGGATTAAACCAGGACTAAACCAGGATTAAACCAGGACTAAACCAGGATTAAACCAGGACTAAACCTGGACACATGGACCTAACACAGACTTTTCTTTGAAAACCACATTATTTTTCCTGCAGCAGCATTTATTCCTTTGAAAGCCGTCCATCACACGAGGAGCCAGAGAATCTTGGCCCATCTCAGAGCCTCCTCTGATCGAGTACAAGACAAATACAAGACTCAAACACAGTCGTTCATCAACAACAGGACGAGATCGGCTCCGAACCGGGGCCAAAGACGGAGCCGGAGAGGAAAAGGAGGTCAGTTCATCTGATGTCTTCTGCAGATTCAGGAAATATTCACACAGAGAAAACTCCAACCTCTGATCCGTGGAAATACTGCTCAAAAAGAGACGGAAACAGAGTGGGATCTTCAGGGAGAACATTCAAATCTCCTTTTGTGATTCAGACCGAACAGCTGCTCTTTGGACTCGGTCCAGACCAAACTGAACCAAGGTCTGGTTTAGATATAGGTCAGACTTTAGACCAAATTCAGGAAGTGACAAACTCAGGGAAGATCTGAACAGGTTTTAGTTGGATTTGAACAGGTTTTAGATGGATTTGAACAGGTTTTAGATGGATTTGAACAGGTTTTAGTTGGATTTGAACAGGTTTTAGATGGATTTGAACAGTTTTAGTTGGATTTGAACAGGGTTTAGTTGGATTTGAACAGGTTTTAGTTGGATTTGAACAGGTTTTAGATGGATTTGAACAGGTTTCAGTAGGTTTTGGACAGGTTTTAGTTGGTTTTGGACAGGTTTTAGTTGGTTTTGGACAGGTTTTAGATGGATTTGGACAGGTTTTAGTTGGTTTTGGACAGGTTTTAGTTGGATTTGAACAGGTTTTAGATGGATTTGAACAGGTTTCAGTAGGTTTTGGACAGGTTTTAGATGGATTTGGACAGGTTTTAGTTGGTTTTGGACAGGTTTTAGTTGGTTTTGGACAGGTTTTAGTTGGTTTTGGACAGGTTTTAGTTGGATTTGGACAGGTTTTAGTTGGTTTTGGACAGGTTTTAGTTGGATTTGGACAGGTTTTAGTTGGTTTTGGACAGGTTTTAGTTCGGAGACGGAGTGTGTTTTTTTTCAAGGCTGGGTCTGAAAACATTCTGATGAATGAAAGGACAGACTCTTGTTTGTGATTGGCTCAGATCCGGTTCCTGTCTCTGTTCCTTTAAGAAACGATGAATGGCTGGGATCTGGCCAATCACAAACAAGAAGTGGAGCCGCCCTGATCCGGGTCTGGGTCCGGGTCCGGGTCCGGGTCTGGGTCTGGGTCCGGGTCTGGACTCGGTCTGGACCCGGTCTGGACTCGGTCTGGGACTTTGTGGAGCTCTGGAGCCCGGTCAGAGCATAAACAGAACCAGTTTTAGAAAGATTTGTACTAAAACCTGTTCAAATCCAACTAAAACCTGTTCAAATCCAACTAAAACCTGTTCAAATCTAACTAAAACCTGTTCAAATCCAACTAAAACCTGTTCAAATCCATCTAAAACCTGCTCAAATCCAACTAAACCTGTTCAAATCCATCTAAAACCTGTTCAAATCCAACTAAAACCTGTTCAAATCCAACTAAAACCTGTTCAAATCCAACTAAAACCTGCTCAAATCCAACTAAAACCTGTTCAAATCCATCTAAAACCTGCTCAAATCCAACTAAACCTGTTCAAATCCATCTAAAACCTGCTCAAATCCAACTAAACCTGTTCAAATCCAACTAAACCTGTTCAAATCTTCCTCCATTCACTCTTCTTCATGTGTTTAATCAGTTGTGACTATCTGCATTTGGTCTAAAGTCTGAACTATCTCCAAACTCTATTCACAAACAAACCAGACCTTGGTTCAGTTTGGTTCAGACCAAGACCAAAAACCACGGTCCTGGAACTTTGACCTGAAGGTTTGGACCAAACAGCTCGACGTGAAAACTCCTGAGAGGTTCATATATTTCTGAAAAATGTGCTGTATCTTGTTAAAAAGTTATTTCCTGTTCTGTAATGACACAGAAATATTTACAACCAAAGAGCTTCATGGACCAGATGGATCAGGTCCAGATCTGGACCAGATGGATCAGGTCCAGATCTGGACCGAGTCTTGGGTTCGACCTAAACTAATACAAAGGCCAATAAATAAAGAAAGTCGTCTAAAGTTCTGCTGGAGCTCACTTTTTGGCAGCGACCGTCTACGGTACATTCCTCCAGTGAGTCCTGTCCAAACACAGACCGGCTCAGCTTCCCTCTGGGACCGGACCAGACCCAGACCCGAGTCCGGTCCAGGATCAGGACTAAAGCTCTGGATCCTTCTGCGATTGTCATTAACTCAGAGAAGTGCTGATGTTCTGCGGCACACTCCATTTACTGAGCGCATTAACAGACTGCGCTCGCCACAGTCCCGTCGTTAATGTTTCAGGACGGCTTTATTTCAAAGTGACGCTCAGGTGGTTTGGACGTTCCACATCAGGAATTCCCGAACGTCCCTGAAGATCGTTTTCTCTGCAGCAGATGGATACGAACACCAAAACCTCTGAGAACACGGAAAACATGGAAATCTGCTTTAGAAGCAGCCAGGAGTTTCCATATTTGGACAAAAGGGCGGAGCTAACAACGTCAATAAAGCTACAGCTAATGCTAAATGTTTAGCTCTGGTTTAGTTCTAGATTAGTTCCAGTTCAGTCCAGGTTTTAAACTTAGATGAACCTTATGAAAACTAACAAAATGACAGTTCTGGTTTGGTCTTGGACTAGTTTATGTTTAATGATGGGTTTGATTATCGTTTAGTCCTTGTTTAAATCCATTTGAACCTGGTTTAATAGTGTTTTTAGCCAGCATTTAGTCAACCAGTGTTTCTTTATGTTAGCTCCTTGAGCATGCGTTATAATAAGTGAGTTACAGGATTGATGAACTTCTTTATATTCATAGATCAACAGCTGACTCTTCAGTGAGATCACATTTCGGACCAAGCTACTGCTTAATGTGAACAAACAAGTGCTAAACACGACGAGGAAGAAAGTACCAGAACAACACTAAACACAGTTTCTGGCACAAAGCAGTTTATGATAAAAGCTCAACGATCACATTTTAATCCAGACTGTAACCTGCCACATGTTCACATGAAAATAGACCAAAACCAGACCAAAACCAGACCAAACCTGACCCAGACTGAGAGCCGTGAGCCAGACCAAAACCAGACCAAAACCAGACCAAAACCAGACCAAAACTAGACCAAAACTAGACCAAAACCAGACCAAACCTGACCCAGACTGAGAGCCGTGAGCCAGACCAAAACCAGACCAAAACCAGACCAAAACCAGACCAAACCTGACCCAGACTGAGAGCCATGAGCTGCTCACTCTGACCCCGGCTTCACCTCAGACTCTGGGCTTTCCTTCAGCCTCCAACAGAAGTAGGTCAAGTCCAGGCCCCGGCCAACAATGATCCAGTGTGATTCAGAACAGACCAAAACCATATCAAAACCAGACCAAAACCTGACCAAAACCTGACCAAACCTGACCAAGACCAACCAAAACCAACCAAGACCAACAAAGACTAACCAAAATGTAACTAATTAACTCAATCATTTTATATTTAATTAAAAATCTTGTTCTAACTTTGTCTCCTTCAGAAAACATTGACCTCCGTGAGTCTGGACCTGGTCTGAGACTGGACTTGGACTGTTTAGAGCCTGGTCTAAGACTGGACTTGGACTGTTTAGAGCCTGGTCTAAGAGTGCCCTCTTTATAAGCTGTGAGTAAATCTGGCCCTTGATATTTGTTCCATATTTCTCTGATAAACACAAGTATTAAGTTTCAGGACGAGACCAGAGCAGAGTCTGATGTAAACCACAGTCTGCTTCGCTCTGAGCCTCAAACCTCACGTGATGGAGACAGACACGGAGCTGATCATTAAAACATGTGGAAAATGGAGAGAATCTGCTGCGTTTATCACCACAGAAGAAGAAGAGCCGCGGTTTAGTCCGGACCGAGACCTGGACCAGGACCAGACGAGATTTGGAGAAAAGACGGGTTGAGTTTAATTGTTTGAAATCTTGATGAATGCATGAAAATACACATGGCTTTTTGTGCAGTGTTTTCTCAATCATCAATCACAAAACAAACTGAAGCGTGTCTAAAACATGAGTTCCATTAATGTCACTTACTTTGGGTAGTTCATGCAGTAGAGGGTGTAGATGTCGAAGGCTTCACTCTGAAACAAAGACCACACAGGTTTAATGAAAAAAAAAGTGATGAAATAAAATGCAGCAGAATTTTAAAGTTTAAACAGATAAATATCAAGTAATAACTCTTTTAGTTCAGGAACCACACACAGCTCAGTTTGATAATAATTTATCCATAATAACCTATAAATAACAACAAACCCAATTACGCCTTTGTTTTAGAACAAAGAAGTACATATAATATCAGTGCTCTCATTAATCACAACAGAAAAAGGCTAATATTGGCAAAAGCCTTCAGCAGTCTTCACAAACTCAACAATATGACTTTGATGCTAATGCTATTTTGGCTAACAAACAGGTATTCATTCAAATAAACACAGGATTACACAAAATATTGAAAAACCCTGGTCATAGAGAGTACAGTATAAGGTTCTCCTGTTCAATCTTTTTAAAGAAGCAGCCATCTTAACCTTAATACCTTCATCCTACGTCAATAATAATTGAATAAATCATTCATTCTTTGCTCACACTCTAGGCTTGTACAAACTTGGTCTAATTCATTCTCAAGATGTTTTTTTGTGCGTTGTATATTTTTTTCAATTTTCCCTTTTGTTTTCAAAAACATGGACTTGTTTTCTGAGATTCATAATTATTCAGTCCTTTCCACTTTGAGTTAGTTACATTAATTCTATGTCATTTTCTCACTTTCCATTTTGATCAGGTCACATTTGACGCCTGTGACACAAATGAATATGAATCTATAAAATGAAACTTCACAACTCTAAACTGTTCTAACGGTTTTCTGCCCCAGCCCGCCTCCGCCCCAGCTCCTCCCTTTGTTGCTCCTGATTTGACTCGTGTCACATCAGCTGTTTCTGTCTGAAGTGAGGCCTGTGCAGCTGCGACAGAAACTGCTCTGACTCAGACTTTACGAGCTGTTTGCTGTTTCCTGAAGTGGCCTCTCACACCTTTAAACCTGCCCCGGACCCGACGCTGGAACCAGACTCTTACACGCTGTAAAGGAACTGAGCGGAAAGTCTGCTCCAGCGCAGGACCTCATTAAGTATTTTATTAATGTTTGACCTCAGTCTGTTCGTGTTTAGGGCACAGTTTGTGGAGGAAACAGGTCAGTGATGCGTTTTTTGAGCAGAACTCACTCTTTCCACGAAGCACTCAGCGATGGCCGCCGCGTCCGGACTGCGCTCCAGATCCTCCAGGAGCTCACTGTGGACACAAACGGGACAGAGTCAGGATTAAACCCACCGGGCTCGCTTTTAAGACACATTCACTGACAGCAAGGTTTTCAATCAAACTGAAAAATGATTCTGAATACTCATTTATTTTTGTAAAAGTGAGCTGACTGTAATTTAAATCTATTTTTAAAATGTAATTAACTACACTCAAGAGAAAAGTTGGGTTTACTCAATTTCTTTAAGTTGTTTTCACACTTTAAACTCAATTTACAAGTTATATTAATATAAAGACAGAAGGCCATTACATTTAATCAGACAGTTAGCTAATTAGAATTAGAATAAACCAGGTCTAACCCATGACAAAAACAGAACTAAACTAGGACTAGGACTAAACCAGACCAAGACCAAGACTAAACCTGCTCTAAACCAGGATTAAACCAGGACTAAACCAGACCAAGACCAGGGCAAAACCAGGACAAAAAACTAACCCTAACCTGAATAAATCAAACAAAGACTAAACCAAAGGCAAAAACATTATCATCAAAGAAAATATCAGAACTTAACCAAGACTTAACCAGGACTAAATCTGATTAAACTAAGACCAAAGCAGAGAGAGCTTTACTTTCAAAGAATAGTATCAATAAACTGATTAACTTCCTGTATTTCCTTTTAAGGCAAATGTCAGTAATGAGCCTTGAGTCATGTGACATGTCCATAAAAGGAATGGTTCAGTTCTGGTCTGAGCTCATAGCTGTTCTCGTCAGAGCCGTGAGGAGGTTTGTGTTGACGACCGGAGTCTGTCGTCAGGTCCAGGTCTGTAATTAAGACCTGCCTCAGGTGAGTCCCGTCTCCAGGTGAGCTCACCCCAACACTCACACACCTGGGTAAAAGAAAACCCAGCCAAAAACCAGGAAAATACAGACAAAACCAATCAAAAACTCAACAAAACCAGACAAAACCAAGCAAAACCTGACAAAAACAATCAAAAAACTCAACAAAATCTGAAAAAAACAAGACAAATCCAATGAAAAAGCAAACCTAAAACTAGAGGAATCTACATGAAAATCCAAAACTAAACCAGGACTAAACTTGGATTATGTTGGGACTAAAACCAGGTCTTACTAAGAACTAAACCAGGTCAAGACCAGGCCTAAACCAGGACTAACCCAGGTCTCACCTGGTCTAATCAAGTCCAAACCCGGTCTAACCCGGGTCTAAACCTGGTCTAATCAGGTCCAAACCCGGTCTTAACCCGGTCTAACCTGGGTCTAAAACCGGTCTAAACCCGGTCTAACCCAGGTCTGACGGCTGCAGTGACAGTTGAACCCAGAGTGAAGAGCAGTCGTAAAACTCTAACTTCCTGTTTGTCTGTGGTCTGACCTCTGACCTGACCTCTGACCTCTGTGTGCTAACCAGGGGTCATGACCCAGAGCTGTCAGTCTGCGTCGTCACGGCGACCCCGGTGACATCACCACATTCCTCTGAACCTTCACATGTGGCTCTCATTAAGGCTTTGGCCCAGTGCCTCATGGGAAATGTGGTCCAGACTGTCTCTACTGTAGACCTCTGAAGTCCTGGTTTAGTCCTGGTTTAGTCCTGGTTAAGACCTTGTTTAGACTTTGTTAAACCTGATCTAGTCCTGGTTTAGTGTTGTTTTGGACTCCTTTTAGTGACTTTTTTCCTGGTTTAAATCTGGGTTAGTCCTAATTTAGACCTTGTTTGGATCTTTGTCCTGGGTCTAGTTTTTGCTTTGACGTGGTTCAGCACTGGTCTAGTCCTGATTTAAATCAAACATCAATAATCAGGATTAAATCAGGGCTAAATGTCAAAAATGAGAATCCAGAAGCAAAAGTCATGTGACCTTTCTCAAGCGTTCCCTTCTCGTTGTTGGCTCCAAATCTCATCAGATCAGGAAAATAAAGAGTGAACGCAAAGAGACAGGAGTAAACCTGCCTTTAACCAGACAACAGTTTCATTTCAATGGACTGCTCTCTTTTCACGATTATGTTCAGTTTAAGGACTATGCTTCATCAGGTCAGAGCTTTAATTCCAGACATGATCACACTGTGTTTGGGGCTAACAACAGGAGGCAGGGCTGAGCTGGTCTGTAGGGGGCGCTGCAGAGGCCTGAGCTCCAGTTACAGCTGAATAACGTCATGAGTGAGGCATGTGTCTGATGAGTCACTGCAGGGATTCATCCCTTTAACGGACAAGGAAAGGAAGGAAGGAAGGAACGAGGGAGGGAGGAAGGAGGAGGGAGGGAGGAGGGGAGGGAGGGGGGAGGGAGGAAGGAACGAGGGGAGGGAGGGAGGAAGGAAGGAAGGAAGGAACGAGGGGAGGGAGGAAGGAAGGAAGGAAGGAGGAAGGAAGGAAGGAAGGAAGGAGGGAGGGAGGGAGGAAATGTCATTAATTCTGTAAAAGTCTCTGACAGAAGTTTGGGCCAGCAGTTTCTCATCTATGTCTTCGATCGTTTGACATAAAAAATTCTCCCGTGCTGTTATTCTGGGTTTTTTATGTCGCTTGCAATAAATAACTTTAATAAATTACACTACTTTTTGTTGCTAGCTATGGTCGCTCACAGATCACTGCCAAAACCATAAAAACAAACCATAAAGATTGACGCCATAATGTGAGACTCTTCACAACAAACCAACCAGCCCCTTTAGCATGTGTTTAGCATGTGTGTAGCATGTCTATAGCATGTGTTTAGCATGTGTGTAGCATGTCTATAGCATGTGTTTAGCATGTGTTTAGCATGTCTATAGCAAGTGTTTAGCATGTGTTTAGCATGTCTATAGCATGTGTTTAGCATGTGTGTAGCATGTCTATAGCATGTGTTTAGCATGTGTTTAGCATGTCTATAGCATGTGTTTAGCATGTGTTTAGCATGTTCATAGCATGCTAAACACATGCTATTTAGCATGTCTTTAGCATGTCTATAGCATGTGGTTAGCATGTCTTTAGCATGTCTATAGCATGCCTTTAGCATGTCTATAGCATGCCTTTAGCATGTCTATAGCATGTGGTTAGCATGTCTTTAGCCTGTCTATAGTGTCTCTACTGTGTCCACATCTTTCTATTCTGCGTCCACTTTTTGCTGTTTCAGGGTTTTAGTTTTTTATTGGACCTATATTTCCAAAAGAATCCTGACCCTTGTACTTCTTGATTTGGTCCGGACAATTATCTCCTCCTCGTTAAACATTACGTGATTGAATTGACAGTATTTATCTGTGTTTTACGTTGCCTCCCTTTTCTCTGTTGATGCTTTTCTTTTTTCAGCTGTTTCTCTGTTAAAAGACATATTCAGCTGAAAATACACTTTATCTGCAGCTATTAAACTTCCTGGAACGTCATGTGACAAGTGTCGACCAATGGGAGCGCTCCTTTTTGGAGCATGTGATTGTCCAAGGTTTTCTGTTCCTGAATAGAGGTTCTCATCTATTACAATCACTTACAATAAACACTAGATGGATCAGAAAGAGTGATTTTACACTAATTATTGATTTTACAATAAACTATTTGGATTTAAACCATTTCCACAACAAGAAGAAAAAAACATCAGGTTCAGTCTATAACTCTCTGTTCTTTTCTTGGTTTTCCTGGAAAAAAAGTTTGTGATGAATGTGTGGCTCCTCCTTTGACAGTTTTATAAAGAAAATGAACAAACAGATGTCGATGTAAATAAAGAGCGGCCATGTTGGATTGAGTTAGTTAAAGAGTTACCTGTTGAACTCGTAGATGTCCTCGATGTTACAGAACAGAGTGCTGACCTGCTCCGGCTTCAGCGGCAGAGCTCCACAGTCGATGATACAGCCCAGGTAGTCCTACCAAACACACACAAACACACACATTAGTTCACACAGCCCAGGTAGTCCTACCAAACACACACAAACACACACATTAGTTCACACAGCCCAGGTAGTCCTACCAAACACACACAAACACACACACATTAGTTCACACAGCCCAGGTAGTCCTACCAAACACACACAAACACACACATTAGTTCACACAGCCCAGGTAGTCCTACCAAACACACACAAACACACACATTAGTTCATACAGCCCAGGTAGTCCTACCAAACACACACAAACACACACATTAGTTCACACAGCCCAGGTAGTCCTACCAAACACACATTAGTTCACACAGCCCAGGTAGTCCTACCAAACACACACAAACACACACATTAGTTCACACAGCCCAGGTAGTCCTACCAAACACACACATTAGTTCATACAGCCCAGGTAGTCCTAGCACACACACATTAGTTCATACAGCCCAGGTAGTCCTACCACACACACATTAGTTCACACAGCCCAGGTAGTCCTACCAAACACACACAAACACACACATTAGTTCACACAGCCCAGGTAGTCCTACCAAACACACACATTAGTTCATACAGCCCAGGTAGTCCTACCAAACACACACAAACACACACACATTAGTTCACACAGCCCAGGTAGTCCTACCAAACACACACAAACACACACATTAGTTCATACAGCCCAGGTAGTCCTACCAAACACACACAAACACACACATTAGTTCACACAGCCCAGGTAGTCCTACCAAACACACACACAAACACACACATTAGTTCACACAGCCCAGGTAGTCCTACCAAACACACACAAACACACACACATTAGTTCATACAGCCCAGGTAGTCCTACCACACAAACACACACATTAGTTCACACAGCCCAGGTAGTCCTACCAAACACACACAAACACACACATTAGTTCACACAGCCCAGGTAGTCCTACCAAACACACACAAACACACACACATTAGTTCATACAGCCCAGGTAGTCCTACCACACAAACACACACATTAGTTCACACAGCCCAGGTAGTCCTACCACACACACATTAGTTCATACAGCCCAGGTAGTCCTACCACACACACATTAGTTCATACAGCCCAGGTAGTCCTACCACACACACATTAGTTCATACAGCCCAGGTAGTCCTACCACACACACATTAGTTCATACAGCCCAGGTAGTCCTACCACACACACATTAGTTCATACAGCCCAGGTAGTCCTACCACACACACATTAGTTCATACAGCCCAGGTAGTCCTACCACACACACACACACACACACATTAGTTCATACAGCCCAGGTAGTCCTACCACACACACACAAACACACACATTAGTTCATACAGCCCAGGTAGTCCTACCACACACACACAAACACACACATTAGTTCACACAGCCCAGGTAGTCCTACCACACACACATTCAGGACTAATAAAGCCCAGTATTGTGTGAGAGGCCTGTTGTAGGATTATTATTATTTTTCAGTGAAATTGATCTTATTTTTGAGGCGGTAAACGTGGGACAGTGGGTCGTAAAAATGGAAACAAAATTCAGGATCGAGTCCAGAACAAACAATACTGCAAACTGACTCAGTGGCGCCCCCTAGAAAATGGAATAACATTGAGTCCTGGTTTAGTCCAGGTCTAGTCCTGGTCCAGTCCTGGTCCTAGTCTAGTCCTGGTCTAATCCTGGTTTAGTCCAGGTCTAGTCCTGGTCTAGTCCTGGTTTAGTCCAGGTCTAGTCCTGGTCTAGTCCTGGTCCTAGTCTAGTCCTGGTTTAGTCCAGGTCTAGTCCAGGTCTAGTCCTGGTCTAGTCCTGGTTTAGTCCTGGTTTAGTCCAGGTCTAGTCCTGGTCTAGTCCTGGTTTAGTCCAGTCCTGGTCTAGTCCTGGTTTAGTCCAGGTCTAGTCCTGGTCCAGTCCTGGTCCTAGTCCAGTCCTGGTCTAGTCCTGGTTTAGTCCAGGTCTAGTCCTGGTCCAGTCCTGGTCCTAGTCTAGTCCTGGTTTAGTCCAGGTCTAGTCCTGGTCTGATCCTGGTTTAGTCCAGGTCTAGTCCAGACTTTGGCCTGAGCCTCATTCTTTCTCAATAATCCAATCATCTTAAATCTAATAAAAACAGAGAAACAGGAAGTGACTCCAGAGGAATGTGGAGCTGCTTTGGGAAAATCCAGGACTAATCCACTTAGTCCAGTCCTCTTAGACCGTCCTGTGGGGGTTTAGACCTGGTTTAGACCTGGTTCAGTCCTGGTTTGGCCCTGTTATATCTGGCTACATTATTATTCTGTATTTCGGGGCTGTTTGGTCCCGGTCTCGTCTTTCGGCTGTTTCCTGTCCCACTTGGCTCGGCTCAGAGTCCGTCTCAAGTTCACTGCACCCCTCCCCCTTCAGCCCCGGACCCCTCCTCTGAGCCCCTCAAAACCCGACTCAGCCCTGCTGTCCCGACACAAGCCGAGAAACGAGAGAAGCAGAGAATCACAGAGGTTCTGTACGAGACTGTCTCAGGATCAGGTCACTGTGTTTTTAAGAAGAGTTTACACACAGATAATGATCCTATATCAAGGCTTGAAGTTACAACACATGCTCCAAAAAGGAGCGCTCCCATTGGTCGACACTTGTCACATGACGTTCCAGGAAGTTTAATAGCTGCAGATAAAGTGTATTTTCAGCTGAATATGTCTTTTAACAGAGAAACAGCTGAAAAAAGAAAAGCATCAACAGAGAAAATGGAGGCAACGTAAAACACAGATAAATACTGTCAATTCAATCACGTAATGTTTAACGAGGAGGAGATAATTGTCGTCCTGACGCTGAAGTCACAGCTAAGCTAACGCTAAACTCTAAACTTCAGTTTGGTCAAATGGATTAGTATTTTGGAGGAAAAACTGGTCTTGTTTTATTTTTTAATAAAAGAGAAGCAGGAGAGGTCTCTAGGCTGCTTTTGGAGGAGAGTCTGAGACAGGGACAAAAAGAACATCAGGGACTGGAGCTTTAAGGAGGTATAATGTGAGAACTTTTGCCTCCTCTGGTCTTTACATAAATATTGTTTATGTCTTTCTCTGAAAACTAAAATACTGCCACAGACGATTTAAAAGTGGCAGAGGCACCCTCACACTCCTTCAGCTGAAGTCACTGACACACTTTCAGCTCGATGAGAAATCTTGTCACATTTGGATCTCGAAGGATGTTGTCACAGCCTCATTTGGTTCAAAAAAATCACACAAAAATCACAACGTCTCTGGAGCTGGTTTAGCTTCAGGTCTGGTTCTGGTTTATGACTGGTTTCATACACATTTTAGTCCTGATTTAGAAAAAAAGGACAAAATGGCACAAAAAACATGCAAAAAAATGAACCATGTTACTTTTGTGTGTCTCTGACCTTAATCAGCTGCAGTTCTGTTCACTATTACAGAAATGATGAGTGTAATAAAAGATTTAAATTCAATGGTCAAATGCTTTTGGCAGATTACAGTGGGAGAATGTGCTGATAATAATAGAAGGTATTTGTACAGAAACAGTTGAGGGCTGTGTTCGGTGGTTGGTGCCGAGCAGCTGCAGGTGAAATGTCCGCGAGGCATTCACACCTGGCTCGTAAATCTGAGCTCCCCCCGAACGCATTCCGACAGCGGCGTGTGTTACTTAATCAGTTTTCATCAGCTCAACACAACTGCATCAGAAAACAAGGCCAGAGGAAGGACTGGAGGGACACACGCTCCTGAAGACTCTTTAGTTGATGAGACAGTCCCGACAGACCCCAGACTGAGACCGAGACGAGGGACAGCTTCAGACAGAGACACAAACGGTATATCTGTCTGTTCTTGGGATCTGAAGAAAACCTATTAAAATTAATTATTTAATATTAAATTAAAATCTCTAACACTGCCTCCTTCATTCAGACGACTTTATTAATTAATCCAGAGGCAATTAAAGTGAGCAGTAAATAAAACAAACAACGAACAGACACAAGAGAAAACACTAAACACACTGATAGATGTGTGGAATCTAATAGAATTTAAAAAAATTTATAAACTTCTTTTTTTTTAATAGTTTGTTTTAATTCTGGTGACGTCCCGAAGGAAACAAAGAGAACTGAGATTTTAGGACGTGTCCAGATGAAGACCTTCTGCAGAATCTGTTTGTTACAGAAAGACTCCAGTGATTTTAGAACAGATTTAACTCTGTTCTTAAGACTGTTCTTGTCTTTGAGGCTGTTCCACGGAAAAAACACTCAATAAAAGATAAAAGTGACAGAGAACAGTGGTCTCATTCTGAAAAGACCATCAAACACTCTCTGAAGTCAGACCTGGTCTAAGACTGGACTGTTCCCTGGGATCTGAGCATCGAGCTCTGGTCTGGTCTGGTCTGGTCCGGTCTGGTCCAGTCTGGTCTGGGTCTGGTCTGGGTCTGGTCCAGTCTGGTCCGGGTCTGATCCAGTCTGGTCCGGTCTGGTCCAGTCTGGTCTGGGTCTGGTCTGGGTCTGGTCTGGTCCGGTCCGGGTCTGGTCCAGTCTGGTCCGGGTCTGGTCCAGTCTGGTCTGGGCCTGGTCTGGTCCAGTCTGGTCCGGGTCTGGTCCAGTCTGGTCCGGGTCTGGTCCAGTCTGGTCTGGGCCTGGTCTGGTCTGGTCCAGTCTGGTCCGGGTCTGGTCTGAGTCTGGTCCGGGTCTGGTCCAGTCTGGTCCAGTCTGGTCTGGGTCTGGTCTGGTCTGATCTGGTCCGGTCTGCGTCTGGTCTGGGTCTGGATCTGGTCTGATCTGGTCCAGTCTGATCTGGTCCAGTCTGATCTGGTCCAGTCTGGTCTGGTCCAGTCTGGTCTGGGTCTTGTCCAGTCTGGTCCAGTCTGGTCTGGGTCTGGTCCAGTCTGGGTCTGGTCTGGGTCTGGGTCTGGGTCTGGGTCCGGTCTGTGTGCTGTTGGTTCAGCGGTGACTAAGACCAGAGAAAACCTCAGACTTGAACTGGTCCAGAGTCTCACCAAATTTGGTAAATCACAGCTGTTTTCTCCTTTTTCTGCAGCAAAGTTAAATTTAGAATCGAAGGATTTCAGACTCAATTTTATTTGGTCTTGTTTCAGTCTCGGGTCCAGAGCAGTTCCGGGACTAACCCTGGTCTAACCCGGTCCAACCCCGGTCTAAACCCGGTCTAACCCGGTCTAACCCGGTCTAAACCCGGTCTAACCCGGTCTAACACGGTCTAAACCCGGTCTAACACGGTCTAACCCGGTCTAACCCGGTCTAACCCCGGTCTAACCCGGTCTAACCCGGTCTAACCCGGTCTAACCCTGGTCTAACCCGGTCCAACCCGGTCTAACCCGGTCTAAACCCGGTCTAACCCGGTCTAACCCGGTCTAACCCGGTCCAACCCGGTCTAACCCGGTCTAACCTCTACGATGCTCTTCAGGTCCCTGACGTAGGCCTGCTCGGTCTCGACGATCTCCAGAGCCACTCGCTCCAGCCTCGACAGCTGTTTGGGGACCGCCGCCGCTGCTGGCGTCTGATTGGCTGAGAGCTTCCCTGTCACCATGGCGACACAGGCCCCTCCTCCACTTCCTGTCCCGATGGGCGTCAGGTCGAGGCTGATGTCAGAACCGTTTCTGTCGAGATCGTTAATAATCAATGAATAATCACAGAATCAGAATAAAATGAAGAAACGAACAGACTTTAAACAGAGTCCAGAAGAAAAACATGGAAATAAAACCTGGAACGTGTTCTAAAAATATCACGTCCACATACTTTCAGGTCAACAGGTTTTCATCTTGAGCTTTTTCCAATTACTCAAAAAGAAGAAAAGAGCAAATTCAGAAATCAATCAAAAAATAAAAAATAGACATTATTTGGTCAATTAAAAAATCAAAAATGGAAAAAATGAAATATTTGGATAATATTTGGATTTGTCCTCGTCAGGACAGAGCTAGAAGTTGTTCTCAGTCTTTTTTGGGGAAAATGAAAAGAGAGTTGTTTCTGGATTTTCTATTTCTTTGTTCCTGAAGTTTGCTCAAATCAAGATAAAAATCCATTGGAGGAAAAACAGAGACAGGTTTTTACACATTTGGACTCACTGCAGGGACGACGATGAAGACGAAGACGAGGAGTGAGTGGCGTCCTGCAGAGACACCGAGGACACGGAGGAGCACAGAGACCCGGGACGGTCCACATCAGAACCCACCGAGTTCACGGAGGAACAGGACGCCCCTCTGTCTGCAGCCGACATCACCCTGACCCCGGACAGAGAGGACACCGAGGACGGCCGCCTACAGGCTGAGAGACAGAGGAAAACCGGGTCAGAACCAGGTCTGGACAGGTCTGGACAGGTCTGGACAGGTCTGAACAGGTCTGGACAGGTCTGAACAGGTCTGAACAGGTCTGAACAGGTCTGGACAGGTCTGGTCAGGTCTGGACAGGTCTGAACAGGTCTGAACCAGGACTAAACCAGGTCTGAACAGGTCTAAACCAGGTCTGAACAGTTCTAAACCAGGTCTGAACCAGATCTAAACAGGTCTAAACCAGGTCTGAACAGTTCTAAACCAGGTCTGGACAGGTCTGGACAGGTTTAAACCAGGTCTGAACAGGTCTGAACAGGTCTAAACCAGGTCTGAACCAGATCTAAACAGGTCTAAACCAGGTCTAAACAGGTCTGAACAGGTCTTTGAGCTGGTGTAACTGTTGTCTGTGACTTGGTCTTGGTCTGGTCTAAAGGTAAGGGTAAAGGCTGCTCTGTGGAAGTGCTTGAGCTCAGTTTAAAGGGTTTCAGACCCGACTAAACAGACCAGGACCAGGTGGTTTTTCTACGACAAACACATCTCCAGCAGCTCTGCTCCTTTTACAACACTTGACTCTGTTCTTTAATCTCATCTGAATCAGTTTGGTCCCTGTCGTCACGAAAGTGGACAAACAAAGACAAAGGAAGTGAAAGCTGCCTGGACCCGGTTCTTTGAAACACAAAGTATTGTCTGTCCCACTGAGGACGACTCAGACCAGGACTAAATCTTTTTTTTCATTTCCTGATGTTAAAATCCATGGCATTTAAAAAAACAAACATGTTTGTGTCTGAGGGACCCAGGGGCAATTTATTTACAAACGACAAAAAAATGAAATGTTTTTTGACTCAGAGAATAACCTCCAAAATTCTGTATTTATGGGATGAAAATAAAAAATTGAATCATAATATTTCCACGGCAATCTTTAAAAGAGCTTTTTTGTGTCGAAGGGTCTCACAAAATGAAGGGACCCCTCGAGTTAATTTTGAGGATCGTCCTGGTGTAGACCTGTTTTTATCTGGGGGTAGTAGTTAGTTTAGAAGTGCTTGGGCTTTTGGGATGAGCCCTCAAGTCAGTGTCTCTCAGAAAGCAGAACTAAATCCATCTGTAAAAGGCAAAGGTGAAGAAAATCCAAATGAATGAAGCTCTTGTCTCACATAAATTTAATGTGTTTTTGAGATGAACTCGAACTGTTTGGAGGAAAGACTGCTGTTTGTGCAAAGACGAGGCATAGGAAATATGAAATGATGTTTTAAAAAGGCTGAATACGTTAACATTCAACTGGTTTTAAGCTGGTTACAACAAACAGAGACACTTGATCAACAACGAGCCACTTTCCACTAAACAGCTGCTGTTTCCTTCCTTACGTCTTTCTTTTATTCTAGCGTACCTCCGTAACATGTTTCAATAATAAATGAAGCCCTTGCTTTAGTCTGAGTAAGGTCTTGTTTTGGTCCAGTTTATTTTTGCCTGTGTGTGAAACAGAGCCTTTTTCCGCTGCACATTTCAGACATTTTTGAGTGTCAGCTCATTATTATTCCTCTCATCGTGGTTTTTAAAGACGTTTCTCACAGACCCAGCTCTCGTCTTTAAAACCCACACAGTTAATGAATCTGAGGGAGGACTGTGGATTTGGTTTTATCAGGATCGAGTCTAATTAGGTCTCGTTAAACTGTGGCTGTGGATTTAAAACCACACTGAGGGGCTTTCAGATCCACTGTGGACCCAAGAACCACTGAGAGTCAGAATAAGAACCAAATACATGAGAAACAAATGTGAACGGAGCCAGAGAAAGAGAAGGAAGTGACAGAAGAAAGAAGAATGAACATTATCAGAGACCCCACTGACCCCAGACCTGGACCGACTGAACTCATGCTGTATTCCTGCTGGGGTTTGGTGGGTTTTCTTGTGGTTTAGTCCTGGGTCTAGACCTGCTCAGGTAACAGTTTCAGTTGTTTGGTCCTGGTTTAGTCAAGACTAATCCTGGATAAAAAAGTCCTAGATTTCATCATTAACTCTGTTAAAAACACAGTTCTTAACGTTACGTAACAGATCCGTTTCTTCCTCGGTCTTTATCGGTCTCTTATCAGGTCTGGCTCTGGTCCGAGTCCAAGTCCACATGATTAAATTAAAGTCCGAGTGAGCTCATCTCTTTTCGCGTCTCGTTACAGAAGGACGTGTCCAGAGCTCAGCCCCAGACGCTGGTACAAACAGACTCTGGTTTATCCCTGAAGTCTGAAGTACTCTCCTCTAACGGCCCCAAAACACGTGAAGAAGACTTCAAACCCGACGCCGCCCGTTCATCTCCCGAAGCCGTAAACTCTAACAGCTCCAGAGGAAACATGTGTCGCTGTTACGTAATGAGGTCACGCCGTAACTCTGAAGGAGACGGATAAATTTGAGACTGGGCTTCGAAAAATTGCTCTGTGTTGTTATAATGTTATGTATTTTTGAACGACAGAAACAGAGAAAAGAATTGTCCCTGTTAGTCCTGGTCTAGTCCTGGTCTAGTCCTGGTCTAGTCCTGGTCTTGTCCTCATTTAGTCCAAACATTGTCCTGGTTTTTGTCCTGGATTTGTCATTGAAGAAACTTGAGCTGATACAGAAGTGTTTCTTGCCTTGTGCCACAATACATTCACTGAACTAGTCTGGAACCCTTCACAGCAGTTTTAGGGTGACAAAGTTCCTCTGACACAGTCCTCATTAAAGAAGCATCTCTTTTTTAGCCATATTTACTGTGTTTTGTCCAAATTAAAAACAATCTGTGCGTCGTGGGCGGAGTCAGTGACAGGTCGACCTTCTCACTGTTGTCTAATACATGTTTTAATACATCTATGAGTGTGTAGGACTGTTATTCACTCATTCATCTTTTATGTCTTTTCCCGTTAGGGGTCGCGGGGCTGGAGCCTATCCCAGCAGCTTTGGGCCTGAACCTGGACCTGTGTTGGGACCCACAGAGACACGAGGAGGACATGCAGACTCCTCACAGAAAGAGTCGAGGGCCCGGGGACTGAACCACGACCTGCTGATATCACATTAATATCAGACGAGTTGTTAACACGCTGTGAATGTGAGACTGTGACCTGTCGATGTGTGAACGTTAACGAACAGACATTTATCAGAAACGAGGAGATTAGTAGAAAATACGATTAAAGGAACTATTGTCATTTAAAATCTTTCTTTTTGCTGAAGTTAGTCACATTTATGCCTCTCGTTCTCAGCAGGAGCCGCTGTGAGCTGGACGTTTCTTACCTTTTCGTTTCAAGTGAGGCCCCTAAAAGTCTGGAGCCCTCGATCTAAAGGAGAATTGGAAACCCCTTCACTTCACCTGAACTCACAAAACCCAGGAGTACGACTCAGAGAAAGAAGTGGGAGTGGGCCTGAATGTGCCTGACACGGAGCAAGGACAACATACAGTTATTTACATGAGCTCAGATTTGAGGAGCGATAAATGCTAATCAAGCAGTAAAAATAACAGCCTTAAATCATATTATAAAGGTATAACATGCTTGAATAAGAAACTATGAGCTTCTATTTGAATGAAAAGAGAATATAATTTCTGTAACTTACAGCGATCAGGTTCAGTTCAGTTAGATTTGAGTCGGAGCGTGAACATCTGCAGACGTTTGATTTCCTGTTTTTGTCGATTTGTGAGAACCTGGCGCTGAAGGAAGGATGTGGTTTACGAGCATCTTAAAAACTCAACTTTTAGTCTCACAAATCACACTTATTGGTGTTAGTTTGTGTCTGTTCTACAGTCAATTTCTGCAGGTTTTTATAAAAGGACCAATCAGAGAAGAGTAGCAGGGAACCGTCCACACTAGAACACAATCCAGACAAAATGTGTAGGGTTTAAATCTCAGTCTCAGTCCTAGTTCTGTCTTATAGCTTTAGTTTCACAAATGATTGATTTTACAATAAACTATTTGGGTTTTCACAACGAGAAGATAAAATAAGGTACAGTCTTTTAAATATATAAACCTGATCCTAATAATAGACCTGATCCTGATTGAGCCCAGGGTTAGACCTAGTTTAGTCTTGTTTTGCTCATAGTTCTGTATCGTTCTAACAGAGCTCTTCGTTCTCTAAATGCAGGGCTAGTCGTTCCTAGAGTTTCTAAAAGTTCAATGGGAGGTAGAGCCTTCGTTTCCAAGCTCCAGTTTAATGGAGTCAGACTGGACCCAGAGACGAGATCCACAAATGAAAATAAAAGCTCTTCATCAGCTCCTTTTACTGCCATCCAGATGATCTTTAGACTGGATGTTTGGAGCCGTGAGGAACTCCGAGGTGGAATTTCCCTCGAACGGTGGTGGTGTGAAACTAAAGGGCCCTGCAGATTCCAGCAGAGAGTGATTACAGTAATAAGAACGAGGAGAGAGCTGTCATTAGCGCTGCCTCTGACGCAACGCTTTTCCGACCAAAACCATCAGCTCCAGCCCCTCCGACAGCAGCTCACTCTAGTGCCATATTATCTGTCGTCTGTGCAGTTTTCAGGCTGTTTTTCCTTGAAGTCCTTAAATCCTGGTCTGTTTTAGCAGAGTTTTTGCTGCTGGATAATGTCAGTGAATGCACCACAGCTCACGCTCTGCATGCACATCTTTAGTGGCCCTACATTTACAGTTACTGAGTCAGACCCATGTTTGAGGAGCACAGCTCTTCACCTGCTGTTGGCCCAGTTTGGTCCTGGTTTAGTCCTGGTTTAGTCCTGGTTTGGTCCTGGTTTAGTCCTGGTTTAGTCCTGGTTTAGTCCTGGTTTGGTCCTGGTTTAGTCCTGGTTTAGGCCCAGTTTGGTCCTGGTTTAATCCTGGTTTAGTCCTGGTTCGGTCCTGGTTTAGTCCTGGTTTGGTCCTGGTTTAGTCCTGGTTTAGGCCCAGTTTGGTTTACTTTAGACCCAATTTAGTCCAAGTTCAAACCTGGTTTAGTCAAACTTTAGTCTTAGATTAGTGACTGTTTAGACCTAGTTTAGTCCAGTTTTAGTCCAGTTCCTGGTCTTGTTGAGTCCAGATTTAGTCCAGTTCCTGGTCTTGTTGAGTCCAGTTTTAGTCTAGTTCCTGGTCTTGTTTAGTCCAGATTTAGTCCAGTTCCTGGTCTTGTTTAGTCCAGGTTTAGTCCAGATTTAGTCCAGTACCTGGTCTTGTTGAGTCCAGATTTAGTCCAGTTCCTGGTCTTGTTTAGCCCAGTTTTAGTCCAGTTCCTGGTCTTGTTTAGTCCAGTTTTAGTCCAGTTCCTGGTCTTGTTTAGTCCAGTTTTAGTCCAGTTCCTGGTCTTGTTTAGTCCAGTTTTAGTCTAGTTCCTGGTCTTGTTTAGCCCAGTTTTAGTCTAGTTCCTGGTCTTGTTTAGCCCAGTTTTAGTCCAGTTCCTGGTCTTGTTTAGCCCAGTTTTAGTCCAGTTCCTGGTCTTGTTTAGCCCAGTTTTAGTCCAGTTCCTGGTCTGGTTCTTATCTGCTCTATTTTCTGCCTCATTCTTTGTCAAAGTCTATAATCAACACATTTCTCTTTGTGACTGTAACTAACCCCAGTTTATCGCTCAGACCAGCACTTCCTGTGTGTGCACGAGGGCTGTGCACGTGTGTGAGTGTGTGCACGAGGGTCTGCGTGCACCAGCGTGTGTGTGTTGTGTAATTACAGCTCATTATGTAGAAATGAGCAGAAATGTCCCAGTTTTAGAGCGTTGTGTGTCTTTATATGGAGCTGTTTCTGTCGCCGTCTCCACAAACACAACCAGAGCCACATCTGGGTCTGACACAAAAACACAAAAACATTCATATCTACAACAAACTGGTGTTAAACTGATCCAAGGGTTCACTGAGTTTGTGAGAGACTGGGTCGGGTCAGTCCTGGACCAGGTCCAGACTCAGGGAGGTCAGTGTTTAGTGAAAGAGTTAGTCCAGTTTTAGCAGGTTTCTGGTTTAGTCTTGTTTTGGTCCTGGTTCAGTCTTGGTTCAGTCCTGGTTCAGTCTTGTTTTGGTCCTGGTTCAGTCTTGTTTTGGTCCTGGTTCAGTCTTGTTTTGGTCCTGGTTCAGTCTTGTTTTGGTCCTGGTTCAGTCTTGTTTTGGTCCTGGTTCAGTCTTGGTTCAGTCCTGGTTCAGTCCTGGTTTAGTCCTGGTTAGTCCGGGTTTAGTCTGGAACTAATAGCCCACAGTCTGAGATTTAGTGCGTTTCACAAAATTCCTCCGTTTCTCTCGAGGGACTTTAAAAACAGTGTGGGTCTGTGTTTCTGCCCTGGGTTTGGTCTGTCAGACTCTGTGTTTGTGCCCTGGGTTTGGTCTGTCAGACTCTGTGTTGGTGCCCTGGGTTTGGTCTGTCAGACTCTGTGTTTGTGCCCTGGGTTTGGTCTGTCAGACTCTGTGTTTGTGCCCTGGGTTTGGTCTGTCAGACTCTGTGTTTGTGCCCTGGGTTTGGTCTGTCAGACTCTGTGTTGGTGCCCTGGGTTTGGTCTGTCAGACTCTGTGTTTGTGCCCTGGGTTTGGTCTGTCAGACTCTGTGTTTGTGCCCTGGGTTTGGTCTGTCAGACTCTGTGTTGGTGCCCTGGGTTTGGTCTGTCAGACTCTGTGTTTGTGCCCTGGGTTTGGTCTGTCAGACTCTGTGTTGGTGCCCTGGGTTTGGTCTGTCAGACTCTGTGTTTGTGCCCTGGGTTTGGTCTGTCAGACTCTGTGTTGGTGCCCTGGGTTTGGTCTGTCAGACTCTGTGTTGGTGCCCTGGGTTTGGTCTGTCAGACTCTGTGTTGGTGCCCTGGGTTTGGTCTGTCAGGCTCTGTCTCTGTTGCTTCAGTCTGGAACTGTTTCCACTCAACAACACTCAAGGTTTTATTACAGGTTGCTCTGTACACAACACTTTATTTGGAGTTGGTCCATTTTTAGTCAGAGGTTTCTCCAGGTTGGAGCGGGGCACTTCCTCCCATTGTACTGCCCCTTCTGCCTTTTCTGCCCCTTCTGCCCTCTCTGACCCGTCGCCAGTTTCTACAGCAGCCAAAAATCTAAAATACCACACCAAAAAAGGCCATTCCCTGACAGTGTCCCACAACAGAGCCTTCATCTCTCAGACGCGATATAAACGGGTAAAAATACATCTAATAATGATTTGGACGAGACTTCAGAGACACAGCTTTGGAAAAATAAACTCCTGGTTTCAGCTGATTCTGGATCATTCACCTTTGACCCCATTTCCTAAATATTGAGACAGACTCATTTTCTTTCACTGGTTTAAATCAGTTCAGTTTCTTCTGGTGTTTCTCGAGGCTCTGTTCAGTTTTTGAGAATGTTTTGGTGAATGCACCAGTTTGACCTCTGACCTGTGTTGTTGGGCGATCTCTGGCCTCGCCGCGACCCCTCAGGCATGATGTGATGATGTCACAGGAAGTGGAAACCTGAACAGGAAATAATGAAAAGCAGAAAATGAGTCAAAAGTGTCTCTTCATCAGATTTAAATTCTGTGAACTGAACAAAAACAAGAAAAACATTTAAAAAGAACAGATTCAAGTCTGTTCAAAACTCTTCAGCTTCACTCACACTGCTCCTGACCTGAGCCTCACTCACACTGCTCCTGACCTGAACCTCACTCACACTGCTCCTGACCTGAACCTCACTCACACTGCTCCTGACCTGAACCTCACTCACACTGCTCCTGACCTGAGCCTCACTCACACTGCTCCTGACCTGAGCCTCACTCACACTGCTCCTGACCTGAGCCACACACTGCTCCTGACCTGAGCCTCACTCACACTGCTCCTGACCTGAACCTCACTCACACTGCTCCTGACCTGAGCCTCACTCACACTGCTCCTGACCTGAGCCTCACTCACACTGCTCCTGACCTGAGCCTCACTCACACTGCTCCTGACCTGAACCTCACTCACACTGCTCCTGACCTGAGCCTCACTCACACTGCTCCTGACCTGAGCCTCACTCACACTGCTCCTGACCTGAACCTCACTCACACTGACAAAGTACAAGTGACCATTATCTGCCTCGTATCTGCTTTGCTTTTGCTCGAGCACTTGAGGAAAGCTACCATCTTTGATTCAGTTGGAGCCAACACTGAACGTAAACATTCTTCACCAGTGCTTTATTCTGGTGTTGAGCAAACTTCACTTTTTGTTGGCATCCACTTGGTTTTAAAAAACAAATGTAAATCTCTTGATTATTCTTTTGGCAGAAAACTAAAGCCAGATTTGTTTGTGAAATCCTGAAATGTCGCTCTTTAGATTCTCTTTAGTTTTGTATTTGGCTCTAGTCTAACTCCTATAGAACCCTCTTTGTTCTGGTTTAAACCCTTGAAACGTCGACTAATGGGACCCAAATCCACAGAGTCTTCAGCTCAGATCTAATGCACCACAGAGTCCTGCGTTCACTTTTCTCGGCTCGTACATCAAACACTGATATTTGAGAACAGACATGAAAAAACAAAAAAGCTGCAGTTTTCTGATCGTTGACAGATTTCCACTGGTTTCTCCTTTGTCTCTGAACAGAACTGAAGTAACAAGAGAAAATAATGATGACTCAGGAAAAACCTATTGTTTTACAGCAATAAGGGCAGTTATTTCAAAATAAAAGCACAGCAGAATCCTTCTTGCTCATTGTCAACAACCCATTTCTTTGACATAGTCTTAAGTCTTCAGAGAATGTGCAAAAGGACAAGACAAAACACTTCCAAAGCACAAACTATTTCAACACTGACTGTTTTCTCTGGAGGAAAAGTGGGTTGTGGTTTAATGAGGCTAACCCTGTTGACTTTATCCATACAGTGTGTGTGGTAGAGCATGGTCAGGTGATGACGGTTCAAACGTGTTAGCCCTGCGACTGTTCACGCCCAAAAACAGCTGAGACACACTCCAGCCTCGGAGCCCAGACCCAGAGATGCAGAAATAACGCAGAATAAAGAAAACAGTAAGATTGATGAGTTTTAAATGGATTAGTGCAGTGTTGACGTTGTTTTGACTCTGTTCCTGAGTCACATGATCAGACTAAACACGGAACATCCTCCTCTTTCTTCTCTGTGAGTTTTTGAGAGGATTTAAAGCTCCACATTTGACTGACTTTGGGTTTTAAACGGAGAGTCCAGACCCTGGTCCTGATGAAGTCCAGGTGTTTGTGGAGCACGTTCAGGATTTGAACCGTGGACCTGCAGCTCTCAGTCTGGTTCACGTTAAAAAGCTGTTCACTGTTGACCCACATCTGTCTTTCAGGCTTTAGAGCTCACTCAAAGACCGGGTTTAGTCCTGGTTTTGTCCTGGTTCCGTCTTAGATTCCTCAGCTGTTCTCAGACTGTAGTCTTGGAGTCTGAGGAAGTCCCAGGGGCCGGTCTCGCTGTAGACTTCACATTCTTGACTCGGGGCCAAACATGACGTCTTCATTTATTCATTTGTTTTAAATTTGACTGAGTCTAGACCTCGATCAGAAAAAGACTCAGAGATTACATCGAGAAGTGTATGAGCTCTGTTTTTAACAAAGGCTAAAGGTCCAAGTCTGAGACCTCAATCATTCCCTTTTGTCCTTTTAGAGAGTAATGAATGAAATCACATCCTGAGCAGGACAAGGAGGATTTCTGTAATATTTATCAAATAGTTTATGAACACAAAGGTAATAATGTAGAACTCCAGATTTGATCTTGGTCTTGAGATTGGTCTAAAGATTATTTTGTAAAGGTCTTGGTCTTGAGTCTGGACTTGGTCTAAGACTGGACTTGGGTAGATTCTTTAGCTGTTTCTTTGTATCTATTATAGTGTATTGTAGACTGGTTCTTGGTCTTGAGTGGGTCTTGACCTGGTCTCACTCTGACATGGTCTTGACTTGGTCTTGGTCAAAGTAAAAGGGTCTTAAGAAGTAATCAAAGAAGAACACATGAAGGTGTAGAGCCTGACAAACCAGACTGAGGGTAGTAGTGGACAGGGGCTAAAGGTCTGAGCCTGAGAGAGCAAACTGAGGACAGCAGTGGACAGGGGTTAACGGTCTGAGCCTGAGAGAACAGACTGAGGGCAGCAGTGGGTGGGGGGTAATGGACTGAGCCTGAGAGAGCAAACTGAGGACAGCAGTGGACAGGGGTTAACGGTCTGAGCCTGAGAGAACAGACTGAGGGCAGCAGTGGGTGGGGGGCTAACGGTCTGAGCCTGAGAGAACAGACTGAGGGCAGCAGTCTGTGTGAGCCTTAGCCAAACATGAACCCGATTCAGAAGAATGTAAACAGGACCCACTCTGAGTTTCCCAGGACTTTAGTCTGGACCGGGTTTAGACGAGGAAACGACTCTGAACGATGAGTAATAAACTCTGTTGCAGTGTACTCTGGACTGGTTCTGGTCTTGATTCGGTCTTGACCTGGTTTTGCTCAGACTTGGTCTCGTCCAGGTTAAACTCAAAACCAAACCCGGACTGAACCAGCACTAAATCAGGACCAGTTCAGCCTTAAATCAAGTCAAAACCAAGTACTCCATGAACCTGCAGCGGGACGAGGGAGGGACAGACCAAACCAACTTAAACCTGTTCAAATCCAACTAAAACCTATTTAAAACCAGTTCAGATCCAACTTAAACCTGTTCAAGTCTAACTAAAACCAGTTCAAATCCATCTAAAACCTGTTCAAATCAAAATAAAACCAGTTCAGATCCAACTTAAACCTGTTCAAGTCTAACTAAAACCAGTTCAAATCAAAGTTAAAAACAGGACTAAGACTAGGACGCCTTGGTGGCTCACCTGGTGGGACACATGCCACATGCCTGGGAGACCTGGGTTTGATTCCGGCTCGGGTCATTTGCCCAATATCTTTTCTCTCTCACCAGGACAAAAGAAGGACCACATCTAAACCAGGACTAAACACTGGACTAAATCTGGGACTAAACCAGGACTAGACCAGGACTAGACCAGATCTAGACCAGGACTAGACCAGGACTAGCCCCGGCCTCTGATTGGACGTTTATTAGAGCAGACGTTTCCTGTTGTCTTCGGTTCAAAAGTCTAAAAATATCGGTCTGAAGGTCAGAGCCGTGAACAGAGACGTGACACTATTGTGAGAGAAGTCTGCAGAGGTGCATCGTGGGTAATGGAGTCCTGGGAGTACAATAAGTGTTAGAGCATCCACAGATCTGCTGCTCCAGAGAAACTACAGCATTTGACACTTCCTGGTCCAGACTCAGGTCCAGACCAGGTCCAGACTCAGGTCCAGACCAGGTCCAGACTCAGGTCCAGACTCAGGTCCAGACCCAGGTCCAGACCAGGTCCAGACTCAGGTCCAGACCAGGTCCAGACCAGGTCCAGACTCAGGTCCAGACCAGGTCCAGACCAGGTCCAGACTCAGGTCCAGACCAGGTCCAGACTCTGGTCCAGACCAGGTCCAGACCAGGTCCAGACTCAGGTCCAGACCAGGTCCAGACTCAGGTCCAGACCAGGTCCAGACTCAGGTCTCCTCAGGTCCAGGCTCAGGTCCAGACTCAGGTCCAGACTCAGGTCCAGACTCAGGTCCAGACTCAGGTCCAGACTCAGGTCCAGACTCAGGTCCAGACCAGGTCCAGACTCAGGTCCAGACCAGGTCCAGACTCAGGTCCAGACCAGGTCCAGACCAGGTCCAGACTCAGGTCCAGACTCAGGTCCAGACTCAGGTCCAGACTCAGGTCCAGACTCAGGTCCAGACTCAGGTCCAGACTCTGGTCCAGACTCTGGTCCAGACTCTGGTCCAGACCAGGTCCAGACCAGGTCCAGACTCAGGTCCAGACCAGGTCCAGACTCTGGTCCAGACTCAGGTCCAGACTCAGGTCCAGACTCAGGTCCAGACTCAGGTCCACTCAGGTCCAGACTCAGGTCTAGGTCCAGACTCTGGTCCAGACTCAGGTCCAGACTCAGGTCCAGACTCAGGTCTAGGTCCAGACTCTGGTCCAGACTCAGGTCCAGACTCAGGTCCAGACTCAGGTCCAGACTCAGGTCCAGTCTCAGGTCCACCTCAGGTCCAGACTCAGGTCCAGACTCTGGTCCAGACCAGGTCCAGACTCTGGTCCAGACCAGGTCCAGACCAGGTCCAGACCAGGTCCAGACCAGGTCCAGACCAGGTTCAGACCAGGTCCAGACCAGGTCCAGACCAGGTCCAGTCTCAGGTCCAGTCTCAGGTCCAGACTCTGGTCCAGACTCTGGTCCAGACTCTGGTCCAGACTCAGGTCCAGACTCAGGTCCACTTCCTGGTCCAGACTCAGGTCCAGACTCAGGTCCAGACTCAGGTCCAGGTCCAGACTCTGGTCCAGACTCAGGTCCAGACCAGGTCCAGTCTCAGGTCCAGACTCAGGTCTAGGTCCAGACTCAGGTCTAGGTCCAGACTCTGGTCCAGACTCAGGTCCAGACTCAGGTCTAGGTCCAGACTCTGGTCCAGACTCAGGTCCAGACTCAGGTCCAGACTCAGGTCCAGTCTCAGGTCCAGACTCAGGTCCAGACTCTGGTCCAGACCAGGTCCAGACTCTGGTCCAGACCAGGTCCAGACCAGGTTCAGACCAGGTCCAGACCAGGTCCAGACCAGGTCCAGACCAGGTCCAGACCAGGTCCAGACCAGGTCCAGACCAGGTCCAGACTCAGGTCCAGACTCAGGTCCAGACTCTGGTCCAGACTCTGGTCCAGACTCTGGTCCAGACTCAGGTCCAGACTCAGGTCCAGACTCAGGTCTAGGTCTAGACTCTGGTCCAGACTCAGGTCCAGACCAGGTCCAGTCTCAGGTCCAGTCTCAGGTCTAGGTCCAGACTCTGGTCCAGACTCAGGTTCAGACCAGGTCCAGACCAGGTCCAGACTCAGGTCTAGGTCCAGACTCTGGTCCAGACTCAGGTTCAGACCAGGTCCAGACCAGGTCCAGACTCTGGTCCAGACTCAGGTCCAGACCAGGTCCAGACTCAGGTCCAGACTCAGGTCCAGACCAGGTCCAGACTCTGGTCCAGACTCAGGTCCAGACTCAGGTTCAGACCAGGTCCAGACCAGGTCCAGACCAGGTCCAGACTCAGGTCCAGACTCAGGTCCAGACTCAGGTTCAGACCAGGTCCAGACTCTGGTCCAGACTCAGGTCCAGACTCAGGTCCAGACCAGGTCCAGACCAGGTCCAGACTCAGGTCCAGACTCAGGTCCAGACCAGGTCCAGACCAGGTCCAGACCAGGTCCAGACTCAGGTCCAGACTCAGGTTCAGACCAGGTCCAGACCAGGTCCAGACTCTGGTCCAGACTCAGGTCCAGACTCTGGTCCAGACTCAGGTTCAGACCAGGTCCAGACCAGGTCCAGACTCTGGTCCAGACTCAGGTCCAGACTCTGGTCCAGACTCAGGTTCAGACCAGGTCCAGACTCAGGTCCAGACTTAGGTCCAGACCAGGTCCAGACCAGGTCCAGACTCAGGTCCAGACTTAGGTCTAGGTCCAGACTCTGGTCCAGACTCAGGTCCAGACTCAGGTCCAGACCAGGTCCAGACCAGGTCCAGACCAGGTCCAGACCAGGTCCAGACCAGGTCCAGACTCAGGTTCAGACCAGGTCCAGACCAGGTCCAGACCAGGTCCAGACCAGGTCCAGACTCAGGTTCAGACCAGGTCCAGAACAGGTCCAGACCAGGTCCAGACCAGGTCCAGACTCAGGTCCAGACTTAGGTCTAGGTCCAGACTCTGGTCCAGACTCAGGTCCAGACTCAGGTCCAGACCAGGTCCAGACCAGGTCCAGACCAGGTCCAGACTCAGGTCCAGACCAGGTCCAGACTCTGGTCCAGACTCAGGTCCAGACTCTGGTCCAGACTCAGGTCCAGACCAGGTCCAGACCAGGTCCAGACCAGGTCCAGACCAGGTCCAGACTCAGGTCCAGACCAGGTCCAGACTCTGGTCCAGACTCAGGTCCAGACTCTGGTCCAGACTCAGGTCCAGACCAGGTCCAGACCAGGTCCAGACCAGGTCCAGACCAGGTCCAGACCAGGTCCAGACCAGGTCCAGACCGTACACGGAGCTAATTGTTGCTGAAATGCAGAGGGCCGTGTGAACGCAGCCGTCTGATTGGTCGGTTCTGCTGTTGTTTACTCGGCTGGTCTGAGGTCAGCGCGGTATAACTCCGTCTCCTCTCAAACCTCAAACACTCGGGGTTTATCACAGCTCCCTGAACGCACCACAGTGAGGCTGATATTAACTGAACTGAACCGCTCTGTGTGGAACCAGACCACTGAAGACCAGACCCAGACCGGACCAGACCAGACCCAGACCAGACTAGACCCAGACCGGACCAGACCAGACCCAGACCGGACCAGACCAGAGAGACTTCACTGACCAGAACTTCTACAACCAAAACCAGGATCAAAGAAGGACTAAAGCAGGACTAAACATGGTCTAAACTACAGCCAAACTCAGTCTAAGTAAGATCTAAACAAGGACTAAACCAAGGACAAAAAAAATTTGGATCAAAACCAGAACTTGAGCAAGAATTATTATTATTCAGGATTTTAACAAACAAAATAACTCTTAGAGTAAAACAAACACTGCACGTCTCATTTAAAAACTCTCCTGATTATTGTTCTGTAAAACTGGACTAAAACAGACGTAAACCTGGACTAAAACAGACATAAACCTGGACTAAAACAGAGATAAACCTGGACTAAAACAGACATAAACCTGGACTAAAACAGAGATAAACCTGGACTAAAACAGACATAAACCTGGACTAAAACAGAGATAAACCTGGACTAAAACAGACATAAACCTGGACTAAAACAGAGATAAACCTGGACTAAAACAGACATAAACCTGGACTAAAACAGAGATAAACCTGGACTAAAACAGAGATAAACCTGGACTAAAACAGAGATAAACCTGGACTAAAACAGAGATAAACCTGGACTAAAACAGACATAAACCTGGACTAAAACAGAGATAAACCTGGACTAAAACAGACGTAAACCTGGACTAAAACAGACGTAAACCTGGACTAAAACAGACGTAAACCTGGACTAAAACAGACGTAAACCTGGACTAAAACAGACATAAACCTGGACTAAAACAGAGATGAACCTGGACTAAAACAGACGTAAACCTGGACTAAAACAGACATAAACCTGGACTAAAACAGAGATAAACCTGGACTAAAACAGAGATAAACCTGGACTAAAACAGAGATAAACCTGGACTAAAACAGACGTAAACCTGGACTAAAACAGACATAAACCTGGACTAAAACAGACGTAAACCTGGACTAAAACAGACGTAAACCTGGACTAAAACAGACGTAAACCTGGACTAAAACAGACATAAACCTGGACTAAAACAGACGTAAACCTGGACTAAAACAGACGTAAACCTGGACTAAAACAGACATAAACCTGGACTAAAACAGAGATAAACCTGGACTAAAACAGAGATAAACCTGGACTAAAACAGAGATAAACCTGGACTAAAACAGACGTAAACCTGGACTAAAACAGAGATAAACCTGGACTAAAACAGACATAAACCTGGACTAAAACAGACATAAACCTGGACTAAAACAGAGATGAACCTGGACTAAAACAGACATAAACCTGGACTAAAACAGAGATAAACCTGGACTAAAACAGACGTAAACCTGGACTAAAACAGAGATAAACCTGGACTAAAACAGAGATGAACCTGGACTAAAACAGACATAAACCTGGACTAAAACAGACATAAACCTGGACTAAAACAGACGTAAACCTGGACTAAAACAGACGTAAACCTGGACTAAAACAGACGTAAACCTGGACTAAAACAGACGTAAACCTGGACTAAAACAGACATAAACCTGGACTAAAACAGAGATAAACCTGGACTAAAACAGAGATAAACCTGGACTAAAACAGACATAAACCTGGACTAAAACAGAGATAAACCTGGACTAAAACAGACATAAACCTGGACTAAAACAGAGATAAACCTGGACTAAAACAGACATAAACCTGGACTAAAACAGACATAAACCTGGACTAAAACAGACATAAACCTAGACTAAAACAGAATAAACCTGGACTAAAACAGAGGTAAACCTGGACTAAAACAGACATAAACCTGGACTAAAACAGAGATAAACCTGGACTAAAACAGAGATAAACCTGACTAAAACAGAGATAAACCTGGACTAAAACAGACATAAACCTGGACTAAAACAGACATAAACCTGGACTAAAACAGAGATGAACCTGGACTAAAACAGAGATGAACCTGGACTAAAACAGAGATGAACCTGGACTAAAACAGTCTAGTTTTGGTACAGTAATGGTTCAAGGTTCAATTTTAGTCCTAGTTTTGTCCTAGACCTGGTTTATACTTGGTTCTTACTGTTTTATACATTTAGCAATGGTCTAGTCCTAGTTTGGTCTTGGTTTAGTTTGGTTTAGACCCAGTTTTAGCACATTTTTAAACCTAGGAAAACTGACTTGTCTTTATGTTCATTTTTGCACAGTGTATTTAAAAAAATACAAATAAATCCACATTCATTCATTTGGAGTTCATCATAATCCATGAAGAGCTAAGTCTAAACCCAGACCCAGTTCTGATGGAAAGTCCTGGTGTCAGAGGTCAGAGGTCAGAGCTGGTGTGGTCCTCAAACTGAACGACCCTTAAACAGACCTCACTCAGACCGGTCCCGTAAAGTCCCGTAAAGTCCCGTAAAGTCCTGTAAAGTCCTGTAAAGTCCTGTAAAGTCCTGTAAAGTCCAGACCCTGAAAAGGATCAGAAAATCTATACTGAGGCTTTTATTGTGAAGGATCAATGATAGAAGTCGATCATTAAGAAGTTTTTAAACTGAAAGTACAGTCTTTAGTAAAAGTGTCTGTTCGGAGAAGCAGACAGGAGCAACACTTTTTCATTAAAACATTGAACGACAACCAAAACCTGTTCAAATCCAACCAAAACCTGCTCAAATCCAATCAAAACCTGCTCAAATCCAACCAAAACCTGTTCAAATCCAATCAAAACCTGCTCAAATCCAACTAAAACCAGTTCAAAAACACGGGACTGTGCCTTTAAACTGAAGTTTAAAACTCCTAGATATTTTACAAGAATGAAAACTGATTGATGCTAAAAGTGTCTTTTCACCTTTTAGTCAAACATCTTCTCACCTTTTCTCGCTCTGTTTCTGGTTCGTTACTCATCTCTAAAGTTTACGTCATTCAGTGACTCTCCATCACATCGTGTCGAAGCCTCGAGGGTTTTTTTTTTCTTTCAGCAGACCCATATTTCATTGTACTTTTTTAAACCCCTGCTTCTACTATTAACTATTTCAGCTCTGGTTATGGTCTAATGAAAGCGTAAAGGCTGCGTAAAAATGGACTGAAGTGTCATTTATGTGAAATTAAATCTTTGTATCCACCAATAGAGTCCATTTAATACCGATACTGGTTAATTTAAGGCTTGTATTAGGAGGCTTTCTTTGATAATCCTGGTTAGTTCTTTGTGTTGATGTTGATAAAAGCTTGTTTCACTTTTTACTTCGCTCAAATACAAGATTCAGGTCTTATTTTGCATTTAAGATAAACTTAGAGTGACTTTGAAGCATCTGATACGAAAGGAGCACAGTTTCAGAAGTGTAAAGATTTAATCATGGATGAAATTTAGTGAAATCAGTGCAAAAAAAGTGTAAAAAGTGACCTCAGTGCCGGTTCGGAGCGGAGACATGAACGAGCAGCGTCCGTCTCTGAGCGTCTTTCCCCGGAGTCTCAGCTGCTCCACCGGCCGCTCACGAAGCATTAGACCCGGACACAAACTCCACCAAATCCACCTCTTTTCACCGTCAAAGCCCAGAAAAAACACTGTCCTTTATCCCAGAAAAAGAGCTCGATCCTCGAAGTGTCCCAGAGTTTTTAAGAGAAAAAAAGCTCCATCCGCAGCGCGTCCTCGAGCGTCTCCTCCGTGCCCCGGAGAGGAAAGGAGAGAGGAGGTAGGATCCGAGGAAGGAGGGATGAGGGGAGAGAGAGGAGGGGGTTTGACATGAATCCAGATGTTTACAGCAGCGGAGTGTTTCTAAGAACAGCCTCAGACTCGACTCCTCGTTCCCTCTTTCCTTCTGTGTGTCCTTCAGTGTTTCCTTCATTTCCTCGCTTTGTTTCCGCATCATTTCCGGTCTTTATTTAGTTTTATTTGAACTTGTTCTAATGTTCTGTGTTGTTCTGATATTTTTCCAAAGATTAAAAAAAAAGTGCAGATCAGGTTTATATATTTGATGAAAGCTGCACTGAACCAGGGGTCAGGGGTCAGAGTTAGAGCTGCCCTAAAGTTGGGCAGACGCCATTGTTCCATTGTTTTTCAAAAGTGAACTCTCAGACAGACCCTCAGTGGCCTTTGTGGCATGTATTTATAAACGTATTGTGTTAAAGTGAATATGTTTCTGCCCCACCAGTGTTACTTTTCTCCAGCAGGGGGCGCACATCCCTCTCTGCGCTTCCTCACGGTCAGCGACGCCATGTTTCTTTAACAACATTCTCTGAAACATTTTTCTGTATTTTATACAAATGTGACTCAGTAGTGGTGGAGGAGGGCATTAGGGCCGTGACGGAGGGGCTTTCCTGTGCGTCTCTGTGATGTGAGTGTTGTTAGTGTAGAGTATGTTTAGTTTATGTCTTTTTTGTATTTTAAGTGTTATGTGTACTTTCAGAACTGTTTTTAGTATTTATTTCCATGATTGAGCTACTGGGCAACAGAATTTCTTTCTTTCTTTCTTTTCTAGCATCATCCCTAAGTGTTACTGCAGAGGTCAGAGTAAACTCCACGACTCTGTGAGTGCTGCCAGCTCCTGAAACACTGGAGCGCACTGAAACACAGAGACTGATGGACCAAATGACTAAACAAGAGCAGAGAAGAAGAAGAAGAAGAAGAAGAAGAAGAAGAAGGAGAAGGAGAAGGAGAAGAAGAAGAAGAAGAAGAAGAAGGAGAAGAAGAAGAAGAAGAAGAAGAAGAAGAAGGAGAAGGAGAAGAAGAAGAAGGAGAAGAAGGAGAAGGAGAAGGAGAAGAAGAAGAAGAAGAAGGAGAAGGAGAAGGAGAAGAAGAAGAAGGAGAAGAAGGAGAAGAAGAAGGAGAAGAAGGAGAAGAAGAAGAAGAGGGTCAAGTCAGATCAAAGTGTGTTAAATGAATGAAGAGGTTGTAAAAATAAATCAAGGAAGTGTGGATAAAACCAAAGAGCAGTTTAATCCAGCTCTGAGGAGGATACTTTACGCTCATTACATTTTGGTCTCCGTCCACGACCCACGAACAACACCTGCAGCTTCTGTTGTTGTAGATTGTATTTAACAAGGTCTGCTCTTCAGAGTAACTCCTGATGTAAAACAGAATAAAGATTGATTTCATTTTCAAACTAAACATGTTTGAATCATTTTTCTATCTCCAACAAGCTAACCATGCTAACGGCTAAAGCCTGAACTGGACAACTTCCTGCAACAAACACTGAATATTTACTGTGTGGACATGGTGCTCAGGCACAGATCAGCAGGCCCAGTGTGAGTGTGGACATGGTGCTCAGGCACAGATCAGCAGGCCCAGTGTGAGTGTGGACATGGTGCTCAGGCACAGATCAGCAGGCCCAGTGTGAGTGTGGACATGGTGCTCAGGCACAGATCAGCAGGCCCAGTGTGAGTGTGGACATGGTGCTCAGGCACGGATCAGCAGGCCCAGTGTGAGTGTGGACATGGTGCTCAGGCACAGATCAGCAGGCCCAGTGTGAGTGTGGACATGGTGCTCAGGCACGGATCAGCAGGCCCAGTGTGAGTGTGGACATGGTGCTCAGGCACGGATCAGCAGGCCCAGTGTGAGTGTGGACATGGTGCTCAGGCACGGATCAGCAGGCCCAGTGTGAGTGTGGACATGGTGCTCAGGCACAGATCAGCAGGCCCAGTGTGAGTGTGGACATGGTGCTCAGGCACGGATCAGCAGGCCCAGTGTGAGTGTGGACATGGTGCTCAGGCACGGATCAGCAGGCCCAGTGTGAGTGTGGACATGGTGCTCAGGCACGGATCAGCAGGCCCAGTGTGAGTGTGGACATGGTGCTCAGGCACGGATCAGCAGGCCCAGTGTGAGTGTGGACATGGTGCTCAGGCACGGATCAGCAGGCCCAGTGTGAGTGTGGACATGGTGCTGTAAACATCGTGTCGTGAGCAGGTCGTGTTTGTCGAGCTCCGTCCGGCGTTTGCTCTGCGTCCTTTGTCTCAGTGACCTCTGACCCTGGGCTCTCACAGAGGAATGTGGTCTGAGAAAACACACAAAACCAGGACTAAACCAGGACTGAACCAGGTCTGAACCAGGTCTGAACCAGGTCTAAACCCGGACTGAACCAGGTCTAAACCAGGTCTGAACCAGGTCTAAACCCGGACTGAACCAGGTCTAAACCAGGTCTAAACCAGGACTAAACCAGGTCTAAACCAGGTCTAAACCAGGACTGAACCAGGACTGAACCAGGTCTAAACCAGGACTGAACCAGGTCTAAACCAGGTCTAAACCAGGTCTAAACCAGGACTGAACCAGGTCTAAACCAGGTCTAAACCAGGTCTAAACCAGGTCTAAACCAGGACTGACCCAGGTCTGAACCAGGACTAAACCAGGTCTAAACCAGGACTGAACCAGGTCTAAACCAGGACTGAACCAGGTCTAAACCAGGTCTAAACCAGGTCTAAACCCGGACTGAACCAGGTCTGAACCAGGTCTGAACCAGGTCTAAACCAGGTCTAAACCAGGACTGAACCAGGTCTAAACCAGGTCTGAACCAGGTCTAAACCCGGACTGAACCAGGTCTAAACCAGGTCTAAACCAGGACTGACCCAGGTCTGAACCAGGACTAAACCAGGTCTAAACCAGAACTGAACCAGGTCTAAACCAGGACTGAACCAGGTCTAAACCAGGTCTAAACCAGAACTGAACCAGGTCTAAACCAGGACTGAACCAGGTCTAAACCAGGTCTAAACCAGAACTGAACCAGGTCTAAACCAGGACTGAACCAGGTCTAAACCAGGTCTAAACCAGAACTGAACCAGGTCTAAACCAGGTCTGAACCAGGTCTAAACCCGGACTGAACCAGGTCTAAACCAGGTCTGAACCAGGTCTAAACCCGGACTGAACCAGGTCTAAACCAGGTCTGAACCAGGTCTAAACCCGGACTGAACCAGGTCTAAACCAGGTCTAAACCAGGACTGACCCAGGTCTGAACCAGGACTAAACCAGGTCTAAACCAGGACTGAACCAGGTCTAAACCAGGACTAAACCAGGTCTAAACCAGAACTGAACCAGGTCTAAACCAGGACTGAACCAGGTCTAAACCAGGACTAAACCAGGAACACAGCTGGCTCTGTTTGAACACAATAAACCTGCAGCTATTCGACCACACACACGGGACTGGAATGTGGACCAGACCAGTACTAGACCAGGACTAGACCAGGACCAGACCAGAGCCAGACCAGGGCCAGAGCAGGACTAAACCAGGACTAGACCAGGACTGGACCAGGACTAGACCAGGACTGGACCAGGACTAGACCAGGACTAGACCAGGACTAGACCAGGACTAGACCAGTACTAGGCCAGGACTAGACCAGGACTAGACCAGGACTAGACCAGGACTAGACCAGGACTAGACCAGGACTAGACCAGGATTGTGTGATGATGTCTTGTTGACCAATAAAAATGCAGACTTTTTTAACAGTGTCAGATTAAACAAATCTTAAACTGTATGTGAACCTAGGACTAAATAAATCCAGGGTTTAGACCTGGTTTAGTCCTGGTTTAGACCTGGTTAAGTCCTGGTGTAGACCTGGTTAAGTCCTGGTTTAGACCTGGTTAAGTCCTGGTTCAATCCTTTCTTTCACACGGCTCCTTGGCGGCGGCCATCTTGGCTCTGGTTGCCGTCTCAATCAGAGGATTTCTGGGAAACCCAAACCTGAAAAACAAGAGATTATCAGAGACAGAGCAAAGGCATAGGAAGTCCAGCGCCAGAGGTCAAAGGTCACCAGGTTCATGGCGGAAACACGGTTAAAGGCTGCAGGTGGCTCGCAAAACATTACCATTAGCTTAACGACATACCACTGTTTACACTTTACCAGAGCTGATAAAACAAGGACTTTAACAGGTCTAAACCAGGACTAAACCAGGTCTAAACCAGGTCTAAACCAGGTCTGAACCAGGTCTAAACCAGGACTAAACCAGGTCTAAACCAGGTCTAAACCAGGTCTGAACCAGGTCTAAACCAGGACTAAACCAGGACTAAATAGGTCTAAACCAGGACTAGACCAGGACTGAACCAGGACTAAACCAGGACTAAATAGGTCTAAACCAGGACTAGACCAGGACTGAACCAGGACTCTCTGTGGTCTGTTTGAGGGGAATGTGAGAAGTGTTTCCATGAAGTGAATAAACTGAGACGAACCGCTCGTGCTCGTCTCTGAGTGGAAACAGCTGACGATGAGATTCTCTCGGAAACATGTCTCACCTCTGTTCATAGTAATAATAATGATAATTATTATAATAGTAGTAATAATAATGATAATAATAATAATAATAATTTTTTCATTTCATTTCATTTCATCTTCTACCACTTATCCCACTTTGTGGGGTCTGGTGGCTGGAGCCTATCCCAGCTGCTTTGGGCCTTAGGCGGGGTACATCCTGGACAGTGGCCAGTTCGTCTCAGGGCTGACACTTAGACGTACATTGACAGACAACCATTCACTCTCACATTCATCCACTAGGGGCACTTTAGAGTCACCAATTCACCTATACATGCATGTCTTTGGACGGTGGGAGGAAGCCGGAGATCCAGGAGAGAACCCACGGTGACACGGGGAGGACATGCAGACTCCTCACAGAAAGACCAGAGTTAGACAATGATGTTTGGGTCGGCCGGGATTCGAACTCACGACCTTCTTGCTGTGAAGCAGGAGCGCTAACCACTCCGCTACCGTGCACCCAATAATAATAATAATAATAATAATAATAATAATAATAATAATAATAATAATAATAATAATAATAATAATAATAATAATAATAATAATAATGTGATGACTTATTTATTAATTATGTGTCACACAGTGATGGATGAAGACCCAGACCCTGATCCAGACCCAGACCCAGACCCAGACCCAGACCCAGACCAGACCCAGACCAGACCCAGACCCAGACCCAGACCAGACCCAGACCCAGACTCTGATCCAGACCTACACTCAGACCCAGACCAGACCAGACCCAGACCGGACCAAACCCAGACTCAGATCCAGACCCAGACCCAGACCCAGACCCAGACCTAGACTCAGACCCAGACCAGACCCAGACCCTGATCCAGACCTAGACTCAGACCCAGACTCAGACCCAGACCCAGACCCAGACCTAGACTCAGACCCAGACCAGACCCAGACCCAGACCCAGACCTAGACTCAGACTCAGACCCAGACCAGACCCAGACCCAGACCCAGACCCAACAGACCCAGACCCAGACTCACCCAGACCCTGATCCAGACCTAGACTCAGACCCAGACTCAGACCCAGACCTAGACTCAGACCCAGACTCAGACCCAGACCTAGACTCAGACCCAGACTCAGACCCAGACCCAGACTCAGACCCAGACTCAGACCCAGACCCAGACCTAGACTCAGACCTAGACTCAGACCCAGACTCAGACCCAGACCTAGACTCAGACCCAGACCAGACCCAGACCCAGATCCGTCCTGTTGTCTCTGAACTGACTCTAAACAATGGAGGACATCAGGAGCAGGTCTGTAACCGTCTTCTCTCAGTTTCCAGAAGCTTCTTTAAACCTGAGACAGAGGCAGGTGTGGACTCTCACAGCTGTGTTTTCAGGTCAGTCTTTTATTGTTGCTGCTGAAGTTGTGAGGTCTAAGATGATGCTCAATCATTCATATCCATTTTTGTACATTTTTATAGTCTATTTTAGTTTTTATTTGATTTATCTGGTTATTATTCTGCTCTGACTGTTCCTCTGCTGTGGGACTAATGAAGGTTGTCTCATTCTTTAAATGTGTGTGAGTGTGTTGTGTGTGTTTGGATGAAATTAAACAGAATTTTCATTGTACTTTTGTGAAATGACAATAAAGTTGAACTGAATTCAGATCAGTTCAAGTTTCAGGACGCAGCAAATATTACATGACTCTGAACTTTGGATGAAAATAAAAAAGTTGTGACGAGTGAGAGACGTACGGATGGATTTACCTGTTGACCTTTCACCTGAGAAAGGCCAGGTCTCAGGGTTAGCCCTAGTCCTGGTTTAGTCCTGGTTTAGTCCTGGTCTAGTCCTGGTGTAGTCCTGGTTTAGACCTGGTTTAGACCTGGTTTAGGCCTGGTTTAGACCTGGTTTAGGCCTGGTTTAGACCTGGTTTAGGCCTGGTTTAGACCTGGTTTAGTCCTGGTTTAGACCTGGTTTAGGCCTGGTTTAGACCTGGTTTAGGCCTGGTTTAGACCTGGTTTAGTTCTGGTTTAGTCCTGGTTTAGTCCTGGTTTAGTCCTGGTTTAGACCTGGTTTAGGCCTGGTTTAGTCCTGGTTTAGTCCTGGTTTAGTCCTGGTTTAGACCTGGTTTAGTCCTGGTTTAGTCCTGGTTTAGTCCTGGTTTAATTCTAGACTTTAGTTAGATTTTAGACCTGTTTAGTCCTGGTTTAGCCTGTTTAGCCTGCCTGGTTTAGGCCTGGTTTGTCCTTTTTTTTTTTTTTTAGTCCTGGTTTAGACCTGGTTTAGACCTGGTTTAGTCCTGGTTTAGACCTGGTTTAGACCTGGTTTAGGCCTGGTTTCGTCCTGGTTTCGTCCTGGTTTAGGCCTGGTTTCGTCCTGGTTTAGGCCTGGTTCAGTCCAGTTTTGGACCAAGGCTGAGGTAGTTTTGTTAAAGTGCATCAGATTCTATTTAAAGAAAACAGAGACAGGTTTTTACTGAATTGAACTCGTCCATTTCTCAGAAGCAGACACTGTGTTCCTATCTCCAACTCTTCCTTTGTTTGTTTGTTTGTTTGTTTGTTTATTCGTTCCTTCCTTCCTTCCTTCCTTCCTTGTTTCCTTCCTTGTTTCCTTCCTCCAGTTGCTCTCTCATTACGGCTGCTGCAGTTTCCTGATGATTACAGACTCACCGCGGTTTGGTTTCAGCTGTGCCACAGAAATGCTTCGTCGCTGCAGCTGTTTTTACGACAAATAAGAACCCAGAACGAGAGGAGAGGGTCTGAACCGACGCTGGAGACACACACAGACGAGAAAACGCCAGATTTAACGGAAAAGATGGAGTTTTGATGAGTTTCTCTGCTGCTGGCCACTGAACACATACTTTTACCAGATTTGAGCTCAGACTTTGGCTTGAGCGCTTTAGTTTAATAGTTATTTATTCTCCTTATACGTCTCCTGAGTCCAAGCTCAGTTTACTACAAATAAAGTTTAAAATGCAAAAAATGTATCTTTACACATCCAGATTGAAACAAATACATTTAGATTCATTTCTAAACATAAAGACAGATGTAATGATGGGAGTTGTTTTTATTTGTTGAAGTGGAGCTAAACGCTGCAGCTGATTGGACGACAGACAGAACGTGTAAAATTGGGATTTTTCTCAAACAAAGCTTCAAAATGGACTGAGGCTAAATGGAAAACTGTTCTATGATCAGATTAGTCCAAGACCGAGTCCAAGACCGAGTCCAAGACCGAGTCCCAGTCCGTCAGCTTCTCCAACAGGAACAGTCACTAAATGAAGTCCAGACTGAGACCGAGTCCTGGGAAAATGAGTCAGAGGATTATTAAAGAAACAAGAGACAGGACTGAGTCAGAGGCAGTCTAAACCAGGACTAAACCAGGACTAAACCAGGACTAAACCAGGTCTAAACCAGGACTAAACCAGGTCTAAACAAGGTCTAAACCAGGACTAAACCAGGTCTAAACCAGGACTAAACCAGGACTAAACCAGGTTTAAATCAGTTCTAAACCAGGACTAAACCAGGACTAAACAAGGTCTAAACAAGGTCTAAACCTGGACTAAACCAGGACTAAACCAGGTCTAAACCAGGACTAAACCAGGACTAAACAAGGTCTAAACCAGGACTAAACCAGGACTAAACAAGGCCTAAACCAGTTCTAGTCCAGGTCTAGTCCAGGTTTAGTCTGGGACCTGTCTCTGAGGAATGTGAGCCAACAATGAGTCAGCGTTACATGATGACATCATCATGTCACTGCAGACGTCCTGGTTTATGGCTGGTTTGTTCCTGTTGTCTGGGCCTCTACTGCCCTCTGCTGGTCATGAGCTGGATTTAGTGTAAACACTGAATTACTCATTGAACAAAACTGAAAAGAGCTGCATTCATGCATCATACAAATGCACTATTGTTTCAGATAAACTTTATTTCCCTTTATGTAATTTTGCTCATACACAGTCTTTTTGGTTTTCACATTCATAAAGAAGATGAAAGGAGGAAGTTCTTAAAGGTGGAATAGAAGATGTTTGCGAACATTCAGACAGCAGCGACTGTTACCCAGTTTTTGAAAAATGCGCATGCGCAAGACGAGCCGACTTCTTTCACAGGAGATCCGCCTCCAAAACAACACGCACGCGCCAGAGACTAACAGACGGCGCTTCACAGCTGACTGGCCCCGATTCTCTCCAGACAATGTCACAAACGCAGGTTTCTGTCCATTGATTGTTAGAAAATTGAAATAGAGTAGCCCTGCCTGTAACGTTTTACAATAATAAGAAATAACTTCTAACTTCTTCCCACCAAAAAGAATGGCGATCAAACATTACATGTGTCTAACAATATACAGTGACAAAACACCAGATAATACTCCCAACTAGCAGTTTTTAATATGACAACCAAACATTGAGCCTAAAACTTACCTGTCGAGCAGCGTATTCCTCGCTGTGCCTTCAGCGCTCGCTATCGCTCAAACGATGCACCAAGAACAACTCTGGTTTTGTTTCTTTCATCTGCCTTTCATCTTTTTCCTTTTCGCAGCCACCTCAAACATAGTCTTTCTTTTACAGTTACCTTCATCAGTGTTCGACAAAAAATATGAACTAGATATAAATGTAGCCTGAAGCTAACGAGGAGTAGCTAGATGAACAAACTAAAGCTAACGGATGGAGCTAACGCTAGTTAAACAGACTGCCCCCATCTACACAAATAAATAAAGAGAAAAAGAAAAAAGGGAAATAAATGAGTATGTGGTCCTGACAATGGAGCTGCAGGAAGGAGCAGTCTGTGTCTGACACTGAAGCTGCACAGTGAGGCTGTTTAACGGTAGCAACGCAAAAGCAGCTGTAAACAGAACACGTGAACGCGCACGCTTCCGGCCTCACGTAGCAGGAGTGATTGACAGGCTGACTGACCAATAGAACACGCGATGAGAGCGTTTTTGATTGGTTAATGTTTTTAAGGCACCACCACTTCCACAATTGACATATAATAAATTTTATTTTTCAAGACCTCTTATTTTCCGATGTCTTATTTGCAAGTAAAAACAAATTTACAAAAACATCTTCTATTCTACCTTTAAATAAATAAGAATAAAAACGTAAACATAAATAAAACTATTTCAAAAAGTGATCCTAGGGTCTGTAGCTTCCTGTTTCCTTTTAAGGAAGTGGCTCTGTTCAGTCCAATCACAAACAAGCAATAAACCCTGTTCTCTTCATTCTTAAAAAATAAACTTTGACCTTGACCTAGTCCTGTGGCTTTTGTTTTTTCTTTGATTAATGGAGTTACTTTATTTCTCAGTGTTTACTCGACAGAGAGGACCCTCCTCAGACCCTCTCAGACCCTCTCAGACCCTCCTCAGACCCTCTCAGACCCTCTCAGACCCTCTCAGACCCTCACAGACCCTCTCAGACCCTCAAAGACCCTCTCAGACCCTCACAGACCCTCCTCAGGCCTCCTCAGACCCCCTCAGACCCTCTCAGACCTCACAGACCCTCACAGACCCTCCTCAGACCCTCTCAGACCCTCTCAGACCTCAAAGACCCTCACAGACGTCCTCAGACCCTCTCAGACCCTCTCAGACCTCACAGACCCTCACAGACCCTCCTCAGACCCTCTCAGACCCTCACAGACGTCCTCAGACCCTCACAGACGTCCTCAGACCCTCCTCAGACCCTCCTCAGACCCTCCTCAGACCCTCTCAGACCCTCTCAGACCCTCACAGACGTCCTCAGACCCTCCTCAGACCCTCACAGACTCTCTCAGACCCTCTCAGACCCTCCTCAGACCACCTCAGACACTCCTCAGACCCTCACAGACGTCCTCAGATCCTCTCAGACCCTCACAGACTCTCACAGACCCTCTCAGACCCTCTCAGACCCTCCTCAGACCCTCTCAGACCCTCCTCAGACCCTCACAGACCCTCACAGACCCTCCTCAGACTCTCTCAGACCCTCACAGACCCTCACAGACCCTCTCAGACCCTCCTCAGACCCTCTCAGACCCTCTCAGACCCTCTCAGACCCTCCTCAGACCCTCTCAGACCCTCCTCAGACCCTCTCAGACCCTCACAGACCCTCACAGACCCTCTCAGACCCTCTCAGACCCTCTCAGACCCTCTCAGACCCTCACAGACCCTCTCAGACCCTCTCAGACCCTCACAGACCCTCACAGACCCTCTCAGACCCTCCTCAGACCCTCTCAGACCCTCCTCAGACCCTCACAGACCCTCTCAGACCCTCTCAGACCCTCTCAGACCTTCTCAGACCCTCTCAGACCCTCTCAGACCCCCGCCGGTGGACCCTCCTCGGTTGCTGTGGGTCGGGGTGACGATGCTGAAGGCGCCGCTCAGACTCAGCTGAGACCTGAAGGCCTGAGAGAACAGGAAGTAGATGAGCGGGTCCAGACACACGTTGAGCACCGACAGCAGCACCGACAGCTCCTTCAGCAGGAACAGGCTCCGGGAACAGCGCCCCCTCAGGAAGGCGTAGGGAAGACGGATGGCGTGGTACGGCACGAAGCAGACGCAGAACACCACCGACTGAGACCAGACAACACAGCTCAGACGAGAACCAGTCAAAGGACACAATTACAACACACAGTATTCATGTAAATGTATCAGCACGAGTTTCTGTTCCCTTTTTCTCTGCACGGCACTGTTTGGAAATATTTGACTGTAAATGAAGATAACTGTAAAGCAAAATGCAAATAAGGTTCTGTTGAAGCTGCAGTGTTTAACTTTTGAAAAACTGGCCTCGACAGAGCACAGTGCAGTCTGCATCACAGAAACAGTTTAATATGAAGGGCCGACTGAGACCGGAGCTCTCCCTGGAGCCGGGGCCCAGCACAGCCCTGTGGACCCTCCTGGAGGGGGCGCTGTAAGGGGCTGATACTGTAAAGTTTGGGCAGCGTTCTGAAAGTCACCAAACTGAGGGAAGGAGCCTGAGATCGTCGGGTTCACCTCTGCCTCAGCCTCCCTGGAGAGGTCTGCTGCAGGAGGTGTCCGGGGAGAGGGAAGTCTGGGCCCCCCATGACCCGGCCCCTGATCAGAGGAAGGGATAGAAAACCCTTCAGAGACTGTCTCTTTATTCAGAGAAACAGAAACAGAGAAAAGGGAAGCAAAGTGAATGTGCCATGGAGCCAAGAGACGTGAGCGGTCGTCTTGAGTGAATTTATTGTCTTGACTTTCTCAGTTGGACTACCGTGTTTCCAGCTGAGGCACACTCACCAGCAGCAGCATGTTCCTCCGGGCCCTGGAGAGTTTGTTGGAGCCGGAGGACTGCGGCCGCCTGCTCTGGGCCTCTCTGAGTCTGCAGGAAATGCTGGAGTAGAAGAAGAGCAGAGCGAGGAGGACGCAGAGGAAGATGGCCGCCGAGCAGATGTGCACGGCGCGGTAAAAGGCCGCGAGCGCGGGACTGTGGGAGGAGTCGCAGCTCTGAGACACGGACGCCGCCGAGTCTCCGGGTCCGGCCGTGAAGACGGACAGCAGCGCGTACGAACACGTGCACGCCGCCAGGAAGAGCCAGGTCGCCACGGAAACCACAGACGCCACTTTAGGAGTCTGCAGGAAGTGAGAACCCAACGGACGAGTGATCTTCAGGAACCTGAGCAGAAGAAGGAGACTCTGAGACTAAAGCAGCGAACGGTGCACATCTAAACTGAAGCCACGTTCACTGACACACACTCACACCAGAAAACACTGAGGCCAAAGGTCGGCCCAGTCTCTGATTTAACTGCTGTGTCAGTGAAACCCCAGCAGGGGGAGTAGAGAGGTACAACAGCTGGATGTATGTATGTGTGACGAAGCTGAACAAACATCCACAAAAACTCATGAAAACCAGCTCAGAGAGGATCAGCCCAAATACTGTTCACTCATGAGCCTGGTGTCCACTGTCGGGTCGGTTAGCTTCCAAAGTACGACATACGGTACAACATTTAATAAAATACCATCAGACACCAACTGTGTAAACTTAAGTGTGTAGTTCCAGCTCTGACCTGCTGGCGGCGATGTATCCCATGAACAGGATGCTGGCGTACATGTTCAGGTAAAACACCGCCGCGCCCAAACTGCAGTACAGCCATCGCACGGTGCTGTGGGCGGGGTTAGAGGCGGAGTGGGCGGGGTCAGAGGCGTAGAGGGCGGGGTTTGAGGCGTAGTGGGCGATTCTGATTGGTAGACAGAGGCTGAGCAGCAGGTCGGCCGCCGACAGGTGTTTCAGGTAAACTGTGACGCTGCTGCACTGAGTCTGGGTCTGAGACCAGAAGTAGACCCTGAGAGAGACCACGTTAAGACCAAGACCGACCTGAACCAGACCAGAGAGAGACCAGGGTTAGACCAGAGAGAGACCGGGGTTAGACCAGAGAGAGACCGGGGTTAGACCAGAGAGAGACCGGGGTTAGACCAGAGAGAGACCGGGGTTAGACCAGGGGCAACCTGAACCAGACCAGAGAGAGACCGGGGTTAGACCAGAGAGAGACCGGGGTTAGACCAGAGAGAGACCGGGGTTAGACCAGAGAGAGACCGGGGTTAGACCAAGACCAACCTGAACCAGACCAGAGAGAGACCGGGGTTAGACCAAGACCAACCTGAACCAGACCAGAGAGAGACCAGGGTTAGACCAGAGAGAGACTGGGTTAGACCAGAGAGAGACCAGGGTTAGACCAAGACCAACCTGAACCAGACCAGAGAGAGACCGGGGTTAGACCAAGACCAACCTGAACCAGACCAGAGAGAGACCAGGGTTAGACCAGAGAGAGACTGGGGTTAGAAAGCCAACCAACCAACCTGACCAAGACCAAGACCAGAGAGAGACCGGGTTAGACCAAGACCAACCTGAACCAGGGTTAGACCAGAGAGAGACCGGGGTTAGACCAAGACCAACCTGAACCAGACCAGAGAGAGACCAGAAGTAGACCCTGAGAGAGACCACGTTAAGACCAAGACCGACCTGAACCAGACCAGAGAGAGACCAGAAGTAGACCCTGAGAGAGACCACGTTAAGACCAAGACCGACCTGAACCAGACCAGAGAGAGACTGGGGTTAGACCAAGACCAACCTGAACCAGACCAGAGAGAGACCAGGGTTAGACCAGAGAGAGACCGGGGTTAGACCAAGACCAACCTGAACCAGACCAGAGAGAGACCGGGGTCCAAGCCAACCAGACCAGAGAGAGACCAGGGTTAGACCAGAGAGAGACTGGGGTTAGACCAACCCCTGCCAGACCAGAGAGAGACCAGGGTTAGACCAGAGAGAGAGTCTAGGGTTAGACCGCGACCAGACCAGAGAGAGACCAGGGTTAGACCAGAGTGAGACCAGACAGGTTAGACCAGAGTTAGACCAGGACAGACCAAGAGAGACTGGGGTTAGACCAAGACCAGGTTAGTCCAGAGAGTTAGACCGGGGTTAGACCAGGGTTAGACCAGGGTTAGACCAGAGTTAGACCAGAGTTAGACCAGAGTTAGACCAGGTTAGACCAGAGAGAGACCAGGTTAGACCGGGGTTAGACCAGGGTTAGTCCAGAGTTAGACCGGGGTTAGACCAGGGTTAGACCAGAGTTAGACCAGAGTTAGACCAGGTTAGACCAGAGAGAGACCAGAGTTAGACCGGGGTTAGACCAGGGTTAGTCCAGAGTTAGACCGGGGTTAGACCAGGGTTAGACCAGATAAAGACCAGAGATTAACATGGGAAAGTCTGAACCAGACTGAAAACTAAACTAAGTATAAACCCAGGACTAAACCAGAACTAAACAGAACCAAAACAAGGCTAAACCAAGTTTAATCCCAGAATGGGATCAAACCAGGACTGTACCAGAATGAAACCAGAACTAAACTAGGATTTAAAAAATACAAGGCTGAACCAAGTATAAAACAAAACTTGAAATACTTTGAGAAAGAAACCAGGATTAAACCCAGACTTGGTAAGACTCACCAGGAAGAGCAGACTGTAGAGAACCAGGAAAACCAGACTGAACCAGGTCTGGAACTCATCACAGGTGTCCAACGTCTGGTTCGGTCCAGAACTGACCGATGTGTTACGGAATGATGTCACTGCGTCACTGCCCAATATACTCATGACTGTCTCCTGCAGGAAGGACAGACTAGGACTAAACCAGGACTGGACACAGACTAAACCAGGAATAAAAACAAAACCAGGTGTGAGCCAAGTCTGAAGACTGAACTGGGACTAGATTTGCATTTCAAACCAGACTCATGAGAAATACGCTGCATTAGAAATGAGCAAAATAACCAGGTCTAAACCAGCTTCACATAAAATAAAGGTCTGTGTCAAACCCACAACTTCCTGTTTCAGCAGGAAACCCACTTCTTTTAATATTCACACTCACTAAACCTATCTAAAACCTGATTAGAACAAACTAAAACCTGTTTAAATCCAACTAAAACCTGTTTAGATCAAACTAAAACCTGTTTAGAACAAACTAAAACCTGTTTAAATCAAACTAAAACCTGTTTAAATCCAACTAAAACCTGTTTAGAACAAACTAAAACCTGTTTAAATCCAACTAAAACCTGTTTAGATCAAACTAAAACCTGTTTAAATCCAACTAAAACCTGTTTAAATCCAAATAAAACCTGTTTAGAACAAACTAAAACCTGTTTAAATCCAACTAAAACCTGTTTAGAACAAACTAAAACCTGTTTAAATCCAACTAAAACCTGTTTAGAACTAACTAAAACCTGTTTAAATGTAACACTGTTTTTACTTTTCATCAACATTAATCTTTAGTTCGTTTGAGTCTGACTCAAACACATCATCCTGAGGAACTAGAGTTGGTTCTTGTTCGACTCAAACCAGTGATTCCTGTTTTAATCTGAAAGAAGGAAGTTATTGGAGGATTATTGGAGTTTATAAAAGTCAATTGAAATGAGTTGAACCAGGTTTAAGTCTCTTCATGCTCCTCAGACTCAAAAAGGCTCAAAAAATTGACAAATATTACAGCAACATATTTTTTCAGTTTTTCTTTATGAATACCATTATCCACTTCGGTCCTCACCATCCTCAACTAATATTTATGAATTTTATGATTATTTAACCCCTTAAATGACAGTTTTAGGAATAAAGTCTCTTTGTGTTTTTTTCTATTCCATTTATTCAAAATAGAATTTTTGGAGGTTATTGTGTGAGTCTGAGAGCGTCAACAAACACTGATCTTGAGTTGCTTGTAAATAAATTGCTTCTGGGTCTCAAGACTCAACAAAAATGTTTTTTAATGGTTGCAGATGGAAACATTAATGGATTTCAACACCAGAGAATTAAAAAAACAAACAATAAAACAGAAATCACACTGCATTGGTGGTGTATTGAAAAAAATGATTTGGAGTCAATGGCACAAAAAATGCATAAGAAAGAAAAACAATGTGAAAAATTCAAATTCAGCCAAAAATACACGACCCCTTACGTCACCACAGTCAGAGTTATGGAGAAATAAAATTCAACCAACACAAAAAAGCACCAGGATCAGAAGGATTAAAGTGAAGCAGAGCTGTGTATCTCAGACGTTAATAAAGTCTCTGGTTTGTGTTATTGTCCTTTTGAGAGACAGATGCAGAACTATGGACAGTTTTCTGATGACATCTGTGACCACAGCAGCTGATCTTACGCCTGATCTAAAAAACAAGTGCTGACGCTGCTTCACTTCCACGACTCAGCACTGACTCAGCACGTTCACTTTGTGTCCTTCGAGTTTAAACCAGGCTCTGTTCCACAAAGAGTCTCCGTCTGGACTCAATCTGAATCTCACTTTCCTCTCTCTGTTGGAGTTGCTCACAGTCTCATCTCACTGAGTTTATCCTCGTACAGATCTAGATAAATCTATTGATTATCGAGTCACTTTTATTCATTTATTTTCTTCTTCTTCGTTCAGAGGTGAGCACCGCCGGCTGCAGAAGAACAAGCTTCAAACCCCACGAAAACTCCAGTTGAAAGAAATTCTTGTTTTATTGTCTTCACGTTTGCAGAGTAAACATTTATAATAAAGTTTGTGTAAAATAAATGGAGTGTGTATCAAATATTGTTTGTCCAAGTGGTGTAGCTGTATCAGTAAGACCGAAGGGTCTGAGCATGTGCAGAGAGAAGTGTCTATGGAAAAAAACATGTTAATGTAAAAAACAAAACATTAAGAACAGCCTGTAACTATCACAAAACACAAGTATATTTGTATAGACAGAGGTTCACTCACCTGATCATAACCAAACAAATGTCACCAAAGACTAGTGGAGCCAAGTGGAGCTATCTTCAACTTAATAATTCTAATAAATAAACAATATCTGGCCAGTCAGAAAGATTTAATGCAAAATGAGCAGCAGTTTATTTTTTCTTTTCCACCTAAGTTTGTTTTTCATTCGTGTCTGAAGCTTTGTAAAAAGAGGAGCAAACTGTTAAATCCTCAGAGAAAGCGCTGGTCCTTTTGCAGAGAGTGCTTCATATTTGCGTTAGTTCTGCTGCTCCACATCGAGGCCCAGCGCTAAAGAGTCCGAGTCACGAGTCACGAGTCACGAGTCCTTGTGTCTGAGAGTAAAGAGTCTGAGTCTTGTGGACAGTTAGCTGTCGTTAGCCGCAGGTTTCAGGCCGTGTTCATGTTCGAGAGGCTGTGCGCCGTACTGACCGACCTCCTTCTTTCTTGTGACGGCAGTTTTTGCAGCAGCGCTTCTCTAAACGAGCGACACATGAGGAAGTAGATGACCGGGTCCAGGCAGACGTTGAGCGCGGATAGCATTAGCGTAGCCTCCTTCACCTGGAACAGCAGGAAGCGGGCGTGTCGGTCGAAGCCGGACCGGGGCATCTGGCTGAGGGTGTAGGGCACGCGGCAGACGTGGTACGGCACGAAGCACACGGCGAACACCAGCAGCAGGCTCAGGATGCTGCGGTTGGATTTACGGCAGGCGCTGTTGGCCGAGCGGACGCGGCGGTACGAGCGGTAAACGTGCCACGCGATGGAGCTGTAGCAGAACGCCATGACGGCCAGAGTGAGCCAGAACAGGGCCACGCTGAACAGAGTGGAGGCCCGGTGCCACTGGACGCCCAGGTCCGTCTTCAGCTGCATGCACTGACGGGAGTTGGCCTCGTTCGCGGGTCGACTGGTGAGCAGCACGTTCGGGACGGCGACGATCAGCATCAGGCTCCACGTGCACACGGCTAACACCTGCGAGAACACGGCACTCTGAAGAAAATGGACCAACGACACGCCTCCAAACCTGCAAACAACAAACAAACACGGAAAGAAACTAAATATAGATCATAACAGTGATTTATTTAGCACTTTTTTATATTAACACTCCTAGATTCCTCCCCAATAATCTGATATCTTGGTGCATGTAAACCTGTTAATCTGATTTATTTTGTTCTTTTACATCTGTGCATGTGTAAAAAAGTTTTTTTCCCAACGTATAAAGGAAGGACAGCAGCAGCGTGTATTAACTCACATTAGCACGCTAACGCTAAGACCGCAGCCGTCGCCGTGTTCAAAACAAGACCAAATATTCTGAAAATAACAGAAGTTTGAGTCTGACGTCCAAAAGAAATCTGATCATGTTTTTTCTGAAGTGCATTAAACGCGTCAGATCCGATCACTACAATGATCTGATCCCCGTTGTGTATTATTCTGGTCGTGTAAACGGCTCAAGGATAACCTTTGTGTAAATGTGGAATAAAGGTGTATTTCCGTACAGAGAGAGCAGGTTGTTGGCGCTGGGCTGAGCGTGTCGTACGATCTTGATGTATCTCTCCAGACTGATGAGGCCCATGAACATGACGCTCACGTACATGGAGGAGTAGAACATCACGGCCGTGTAGCGACACATGACCAGGTGCAGCGTCCAGCCGCCCACGCCCAGCCGAGCCATCAGCCTGAACGGGAAACTGCAGAGCATCAGGAGGTCGGCCACCAGCATGTTCTTCAGGTACACCACCAGAGCGGAGTCGGCCGGGACCCGGAAGAAGACCCAGGCCGCCACGCTGTTCAGGACCAGCCCCAGAACGAACAGAACCAGGTAAACGGGCGGCAGGACGTCCTCCGTGAACACGCTGCGGAAATCTGAGGCGTTACTGGACGAGAGGGACGAGTTTAGGACGTCCATCGCTGAAAGTACAACAAGAACAGGAGGCTTCATGAAAGAGGTGCAGAAACAGAAGTTTGTGATTTATTCCTGTCTTTCTAAATTTTAAATAGGAGTTGTGTAGCTTTTATCCAGTAGAGGGCAGTACAGACTCTGTTGTTTTGGTTTTTTTTACAGTCAGAGACTATCCAAGCGGCAAGTTTGAAAAGAAAGAACATGTCTCGGAAAGAATGGGTCATTTTAGTGTATTTTGTCCAAGTATAACTCTGTGGGGTCCAGTTTATTGGTCTGTTTTCTTTATTCTCTGCGTCGTGTGTTAGAGCCTCACTCACTAATCTCTGGAGATAAGCCCTGGTCCTGGGACAGTTCATAGGGGTCTGTCCAGCAGAGGGCGCTGTGTCTCAGTCTAAGAACAACATGAAAGAGAGAAGAGAGATCTATGGGCTAAAAGTTACACACTGCTCCTTTAAATCCAGTTTTCTATTTAGGCACTCACTCTTTGTGCTCTGGTTTAATGCAAACATCTGTGTTTCTATTTTGTATTTTATCACAGTTTTTTTCTTCCACCTGAGCCTCATGTTAATCACAAAACAGAGCAAAGGTTAGTGAAGTATATTCTGGATTAAAGTCAAGGTGGAATATCTGCTGCTTATCTTTGTGAAGCGGGGTTTTCTGTTGAGACAGCGACGAAAATGAAACAATGGACTGGACACGAGGAACACTCTGTCTCCATCAGCTCTGGCCCCACTCACTCCACATTATTATAATATCATTATATAATAAGTGTGTTGTTGGTCCGTCTAGTTCATAAATAAAAAGATAAATTCACTTGTTACAGCAGCTCTCAGAACTGAAAACACTGTAGGAAATGACAGTGTTCATGCAATAACAGCATATATAGAGGAAACTGGGGCATGTCTCTTTCTTGTGTTTATCTTTGGATCAGATCATCATTGAGTTAAAAACCACACGAAAGAGGAAGGTCTCCGTTGTTTAACATCTGTTCATTTTCTTTTTCTCTCGCTTCAGTTCAGATTTATAGTCGTTTAAAGACAAAGATAGAAGTGTGTGAACGAGGTCACACTGGCCTTTGAACCAATTAAACAACAAAAACTGTTTTGCCTCTTTTTATCTTTAAAATTTTACATTAATATCATCTAAACAAAAAGAAATGCAGTAGTCAGACAGGCATTTCCAGATCTACAGCTGAGCTGCTCCATGTCTCTGGAAGTCTGGTATAGATTCTGTAACACTGCAGCAGAGAATTAACCTTGCTTTGTTCACAGCTGGGCCCTGGCCCCGCCCCTGGCCCCGCCTGCCCAGCCAAATATGGATTAGAACTAATACATATCTTAAAGAGTAACTCAACCCCTTAACTCCACCCACAGACGAAATGTGAAAAGTCTTGTAAAAGTGGGCAGAGCCCAGAGGAGACAGAGGGACGAGCTGAGGGCGGAGCTAAGTGAGGGGCGTGTACCTGAGACCCACAGAGACTGATTGATTGACAGATGTCTAAGAACAACATATCGATTACTCTGCAACGACGCTGTGTGTGAGCACTTGAACACATCATAAACTACGGTAGACTGAGCTTGTTCTTCTGAAGTTTTTACAACATGAACAGAGCAAAAATAACAGACAGGAACCAGCGGCAGCGTGACCCAAAATATGTGTCTCTGATGATCTAAACATGAGTCTATCTCTAAACACTGCTCGTGTTTTTTCTTTTCTTCATCCGTGCGTGTGTCGCTCTGTGTGACCGTGTTCAGTCGCTGCTGTGACCCCGTTCTGACAGAGCGCCCCCTGGAGGCGTGAGCTTGTACTGAGGGCTGTACCACAGGTGTGGTTACCTGCTCCAAAGGTGTGGTTACCTGCTCCAAAGGTGTGGTTACCTGCTCCAAAGGTGTGGTTACCTGCTCCAAAGGTGTGGTTACCTGCTACAAAGGTGTGGTCACCTGTTACAAAGGTGTGGTTACCTTACATGATGACGTCATCATGATCAGGAAGTACAGTCGGCTGCGTTTAACCTGAGGAGGGCAGCACTAATGCGGTTTTACACCATATTTATGGAATTAGACGGATTTTTCAAATTTTGTCAAAAATAGGACTATAAACTATGAACTGTATTACTAAAGCCCAATCAGCTAAAAAAAAGTAGTTTTAGGGTTGAGTTACTATTTAAGATCTAATGTCTAACATCTATAATTATCTATATATTTGTTTCTAGAATAAAATTAATACATAAATATCAGGATGAAAACATTGAACCATGAAAAATGGTTTCTTATGTATATCTAAACATTACAATAGAATAACAAGGTAAACGTCTAACAGCAGCAACACAAAATCAGTCTGTGTTTGTGTTTCCAGGGGATTGTTGGTTTATTTCTCATGTCTCTGTGAGTTTGAGTCTGGAATGGTCCACTCACCGTGTGGCAGCAGCTCCTCACTCAGGTCCTGGATCTGGGTCCTGGGTCCTGGGTCCTGGATCTGGGTCCTGGGTCCTGGGTCCTGGGTCCTGGATCTGGGTCCTGGGTCCTGGGTCCTGGATCTGGGTCCTGGGTCCTGGGTCCTGGATCTGGGTCCTGGGTCCTGGGTCCTGGGTCCTGGGTCCTGGATCTGGGTCCTGGGTCCTGGGTCCTGGATCTGGGTCCTGGGTCCTGGGTCTGGGTCCTGTTCGTGCACAGAGTCACTTCCTTCTGTGTCTGAATGAAACGCTGACTCTGTGCAGATCCCACGGGCCCCGCCTCCTCTCAGTCCGTCAGACAAAAGGTGCACCTCAGGCTTTTGGTGCACGTGTTTTCATCAGAAGTGTGTTTAAAAATATCAGAGAAGGAAATGAGTCAAACAGAAATATAAAAACCACAAAAACCTGCCCATGGTTCCTTTTCACTTCATTTTCTGCTCCATCTCCAACAGCTTCTTATAAACAAGGCATTTACGTTTCTATCGTCCCAGGACAGACCGATGTGTCCAGGACCGATGGAAACAACACACAAATAAAGACAACATGCCAAAAAGTGAACTGTCCAACTTTGAGGACGCCTCTGGGGTCTGTCCTGAATCTGTGTCTCCGTTTTGGGTGAAAATAAACAATATAATCCTCCAGAAAACAATATTTTTCAAATAAATTCCTCATTGTTTTTGTGATAAACGTCAGAAAATGTGATAAATGTTGTTCTTTTTCCGACACAAAGCTAGTGTTTGTGGTTTTAAATGTGGTCTTCATGAATTTAAACGTTGTATTTATCGTCTCCACTGCATTAAACACAAGCAGAACCTGTACAAACTCAAATATTGAGTCTAAATGAGAGGAAACTGCTGCAGCTATGAATTTAATGTTGAGAAAGATGAGAATAAACAGAAACAGTTGAATGTTTCCTGCAGCAGCTGTACCTCCAGCCTCTCGCTGCTACAACAGGATTTACTCTGATTTAGATTCTGAGATGAAGGGTAAATAAAATGGATTAACCACTAGAGCTTTAATGTTATCAATACAGAATCACTACAAGCAGCAGTAACATGCACCGAGACCAAACAGCGCAGATAAAAACCCTAAATGTATTGTTTGAATCTGCTCTAAAGCACTGAGCCATTTCCTCAGTTCTCAGGAGATTTGTGGTCATTTATCACTTCCTCTGAATGTGTCAGATTTACTCAGAAGGCTTAAAACGCTAAAGTTAAAAAGCTTTCAGCAGCGACCGGCCTCAGGAGCAAAAGCCAAACAAATCTGTGTAAATCACACAAGGTCTGTTTAAAGTGATGCAAAGAATAAGTGAATAAATAAAAACAGTGCTTTAAATGAGAACCTAAAGCACACAGCTAATTAGCATAAACCAACCCAACAAATGCAGCCTCTCACACAGTGTTTGTGTCTCCTGTGGCGTTCAGGGTCTCACGAGTCTCTGTGAATGAGGACATGAGTCTCTTGTGGACAGTTGGCTCCAGGTTCAGCTGCTGTTTGTTGATGAAGAGTGTGAAGAAGGTTCAGGAAACAGCTCAGACACCGCTCTCTGTTTTTGGAGCTGTTTAAACTCTCCACTTTTAGATGAAAAATCCCACTTCCTCTGATTCCTCTGAAAACAGGACACTTTTAGCTCCGTATCTCACAAGAATAGAAACAGTTTTCATCCACTCATTCATCTTTTTCTGCTCCTGGTGAAGTATGTAACACAGAAACAGGTCATTGTTCAGGAAGTCCAGATCTGAGAGTCCTGGCAGTATTTTAGGGAGCAGTGAGGTCATCGTTACTTCTTTCAGTGTTGATCATTAAAATGAACCCATTGTAGTTATGGACAGACGTTGGCTACACTTCTTCTTTCTACTGCCTATATTTGGCCATGTGCATGTTTAATTATGTCCCAAAAGGAACGAGAGGAAACTTGGAACTGTCTTGTTTTCCTTCAAACACTGATCAGATCTAACTCTGAAGGTGAAGACTTTAACTCTGACTCTTTTTAGTGAGTGGGATTTATTAGAGATTTAAGGATCTGAGTGAGTTTGACGAGGACTGGGTCAGAGCATCTCCAGAACCTCTCTCGTGGGTGTTCCCCGTCTGCAGGGGTCAGGGGTCACCGATGGTGGGGAGAGAACATGGATGTAGTATAAGAGCTGGGTAAGCCCCGCCTCCTTTCCTCTGCCACATTTTGACTAGTGGCCACTGGAGGAACTGCAACGAAAATCACTTGTTTTCTAACGTCACCGCTCGAGCGCCTTCAGCTCATTGGTCAGAACGGACCGGACCTTTTTAGTCGTGCACCAATGAGCAACCACCATTGAAACTAGTGGGCGGCCATGTGTTGTTTATTTACTTCCTGTTTTAATAAAACATCCATGGGTCCGAGCTCCTGTTGCTCAAACTGAAGAAGTTAACGCTGGTTCTAAAAGAAAGGTGTCCGAATACACAGTGACCTCTGACCTCTGACCCCTGTGCATCAGAACTGGACCCAAGCAATAGACAAAGGTGTCCAACTAAAACCTGTTCAAATCCATGTAAAACCTGTTCAAATCCAACTAAACCTGTTCAAATCCATGTAAAACCTGTTCAAATCCAACTATAACCTGTTCTGCTGCTCACACCTTCAGGGTCTGGTGGAGTCCAGGGTTCGATGGGTTAGGGCTGTTTTGGAGCAAAAAGAACCAACACAATTAGGAGGTGCTCATAAAATTCTGATCGGTCTAACTTTATCCTCGTTAAAATACACCCAGATATTTGCAGGTTGTGATTTTTCTTGTCCATAAAGAACAGATGAGGTGGGTTATCTCAGGCCTCGTGAAGGAGCCTGAGGGAATCCCCGTTTGTTGGTCTGAGTCCGGTCGAGTGTCTGTGCTGCTGCAAGAGAATGAGAGGAAGAGGAGTCCCACTGAGCTCTTCATCTGCTCCAGAACAACACCAAACATCTGCAGCTTTTATTCTCAAGCTTTATTTAGATGAAAGGCTCTTTAATCCCACACCAGGTCCACTTTAACATGTTCTTTGTTCATTTTCAGTGGAATTTTGTGAGGCTTTGAGCCTCAACATGTTACAACCACAGAATGAATCTATGGGTTTCCTTTTAACGAAATGTTAAAAATGTGGGGAAGAATCATGACCTTTTTACAAGGTCTGAATAATGTCTGGAGAAGGTGAATCCTTTTAGTGCAGTTTAATGTCTGGAAAGAACAGACAGATGCTCCAGATACACTCAGTCCAGGTCCACCTCGGCTCCGTGTCTTCCCCTTAGCTTCACAAAATCCAGTCCGGGTTTTGTTTCCCGCCTCAGAGCCTTTAACCGGAAGAAGCTGAGGCACAACAACAACAACAGCTCTCACTAAAAATCCCCTTAAACATGAATTAAACTGGCGTTAAACCGTGTGTAGCTGCGGCAGGAGCTGACCGCGGAGATGATGCCCAACTCGGCGAGGAGCGGTGACATCATCCACCTGAATGTCGGGGGAAAGAGGTGGGAAAGTGTTGGCTAACTCCGGCTAACAGCTGCTAGCCACCGGAAAACGGCTAACTCTGGACCAGTAACAAATCCGGCATTAAACATTCATAACACACAGAATTCTCCAAATATATACATTGAAATATAGTTGAATTAAATTTGACTTTGTTTTAGCAAAACACAACAACCATATAATGTGATTTAGTAAAGTTTGTAAGTGCTACAGCCGTCGTGATTGACTAGCGTATGCTAACACTTTTATTAATTGTAAACATAACACGGAAAGTATACGAAGCATTTTAAAATATAATATATATAATATTTAAGGAAGAAAAATCGAGGAAGAAAACTTGGAACAGTGGCGTTACTAATACGTCATCACGTCTTTGAGTAAACAAAGGTCAAATGAGCCCAATGCATTTTGGACAGAGGCTTCATGTCTCTACATTAGACAGAAATGAAGCTGGGAAACACTGATGGAGCAGCTGCAGCAGTAAACCCAGGTCTAATGGAGCTGTGTGTGTTTTCAGGTTCAGCACGTCCCGACAGACGCTCACCTGGGTTCCAGACTCCTTCTTCTCCAGGTCAGTCTTATTTATCAGAACTAATGCTGAATCTTATTACTCCCATTCCCTTGCTGTATCTAAGAATAAACTGAGATGACTCAAACTGATGGTGAATGACACAGACTGTTGTTATTGTGTGTACAGTTTGCTGAGCGGCCGTATCTCGACGCTGAAGGATGAGACCGGAGCCGTGAGTACGAGTCCATCTGCACCTCACACTGTCACTGACCAACCTGACGCATTCCTCTTCTGTCTGTGCAGATCTTCATCGACAGAGACCCCTCCCTCTTCGCTCCGATCCTCAACTTCCTCCGAACCAAAGAGCTGCACCCCCGCTCCATCAACGTGCACATGCTCATGCACGAGGCCGAGTTCTACGGCATCACTCCGCTCGGTAAGACACACAGTATTTCACGTACAACCAGTCCAGTTTATGAATCTGTTTATTGTTGGGTTCTGTCTTGATTAATCCCCGGTTGTTCCAGTGCGTAAGCTGCAGCTCTGCGACGAACTCGACCGATCGTCCTGCGGGAACGTGCTGTTCAACGGATACCTGCCTCCTCCAGGTATTTCACTGTCTCCTCTATGTCATTTATGTCTCTTGAACAGGTTCTAGCTGGATTTGAGCGGGGTTTAGTCAGATTCTCTCTGTCCTCTCCAGTTTATCCGGCGAAGCGGAGGAACCGTCACAGCGTGGCCGGCTCTCAGTTCATGTCAGGTCGAGTGGTTCCTCTGGAGAGGGCTCCGGTCCGTCGCAGTAACACTATGCCTCCGAACCTTGGGAATTCTGGGATATTGAGTCGAGCTGGGCCCGAGGAGCGCCCCGCCTCTCAGTCACATGACCCGGGGCTCGTCCGTATCATCTGCGGCCATCACAACTGGATCGCTGTGGCCTACGCTCAGTTCGTCGTCTGCTACAGGTGAAAAGACTGTCTGCACGTGCTCAGTTCTGTTTCCTCAAATGAGTTGTACATGTCTGTGATAACCTCGTCCTTTCATAGTGCAGTTTAGCGCCACCTAGAGGAGGAAGACTTGTGGTGCAGTGTGTGATTTTGGGCAGAGATATAAAAAAAAAAGAAAGAAATATTTGAACGTATTTGTTCATATAAATATCTCTGTGTGTTGCCCCGGCCTGAGACTTTTATTTTATTTATTTAACCTCGACAACACAAATACATTGGACCAGATGCATTGTTGGAGCATTAAAGCACTCACCTGTTCATAGGAGGCTTTTTAAGAAAAAAGATTAGTGTGAACAACACGTGTGTAAACATTAAAATGGGATTAGACCAGTGTAAACAAGACATATTTTCACAGATTCAAGTTCTGGTGTGAACAGCTCTTCTCAGACTTAAGCCTTTAGGCCTTTATTAAAGATGGTCTGCAGTTTCAGGTCAGTCACAGTCTGGGCCTTTAAAGGAGAAGCAACACTGTCCAAAACATGCTCTAAACTTGTACAAGATCTGAGAGAGCTCTGACTGAGGAGCGTCTGGCGGCTCTTCTGTTTCTTGTGTTAGTCTGCCATGTCGGGGAGCATCAAACGACTTCGAGGCCTCTTTAATAATTGTGAGAGTATATTTGAAGTCAGAACTGGCCGTTGATGCTGATGTTGTGTGTTTCAGGGTGAAGGAGTCGACGGGCTGGCAGCAGGTCTTCACGTCTCCTCGTCTCGACTGGATGATCGATCGAGTTGCTCTTAACGCCAAAGTCATGGCCGGCTCTTTAGGGGAACACGACAAAATGGTGGCTGTCGCTTCGGTAACGGAGATCATCCTGTGGGCCATCTGTCCCGACGGAAACGGCAACGAGATCGGTGAGAGCTCCTCTTCTTCATGCTCAGACTCTTGTTCCGGGCCTGACTCTGAGGGATCTGTTAATGACTCTCTTGGTGATATTTTCTCAGGAGTGTTCAGTCTAAACGTCCCGGTGGAGGCGCTCTTCTTCATCGGGAACCAGCTGATCGCCACCAGTCACACGGGGAAAGTGGGAGTGTGGAACGCCGTCACCAAACACTGGCAGGTCAGACATTCAGCAGATGTTTGACTCCAGCTCAGTTTGAGGAGGTTTAACTGTATTATTTCTGTTCAGAACCAGGACGTGGTTCCCATCAGCAGCTACGACACGGCTGGATCTCTGCTCATCCTCGGCTGCAACAACGGCTCTATCTACTACATCGGTGAGAAACACAAGTAAACATCTGGAAACATCACTGTAGCATCAAATGAAAACCCAGCTGTCAGTTCGATTCTGAATTGAGGACATTTATGCCTCTTTTTTATTCATTTACGTCAACAATACTTGTCCACGGATTAATAAGTGTGTAATAAATTCATTAAAAAACAGTCGAGACAGCGCACACACTCTCTGAGAATTTCTAAAGAGAATTCATGAAGCGTGACTCACCTCAACTCATCTGTGCCTCTCACTCCTCATTAACATAGAATTAACATATGATTAACATAAGAAACACCTGCCGATGCCCATATATGGACAGAGAAGTCTTACATTGAGTCACTGCTCACTGTCGCGCTTCAGTAGCACCTTTTATCACCTGTAGCAGTGAAATAACACTGAAACCACTAAGATGCACACAGTTAAAGCACATTTCAAAGCAGCAGGAGGATCAGGGGCTACAGCAGCTTGGTGGTGGATGGATGGGCATTTAATGGTGGTTCCAGTCTCATAATGTTTAAATTTATTGCTGTTTTGTTGCAGACGTGCAGAAGTTCCCTCTGAGGATGAAGGACAATGACCTGTTGGTGACGGAGCTTTACAGAGACCCTTCAGAAGACGCCATCACCGCCCTCAGCGTCTACCTCACTCCCAAAACAAGTACGGACCCCTTTATTCATCAGTTCATTAAACCCTCTGAGCCCGGGCCGTCTGTCCGAGGACTTACAGTCTGCTCCTGTTGCAGGCGACAGCGGGAACTGGATCGAGATCGCCTACGGGACCAGCTCTGGGACGGTGCGGGTCATCGTCCAGCACCCGGAGACGGTCGGGTCGGGACCTCAGCTGTTCCAGACCTTCTCTGTTCACCGCAGCCCGGTCACCAAGATCATGCTGTCGGAGAAACACCTCATCTCGGGTACAATTATCTGTTTTATATTTTGAAAGCAGTAGTTTCAAATGTAAAGGAGCCTCAATGACATTGACTGGAGCTCTTTGGTGTGAAACAAAGCTAAAATCACTGTGCTTTAGCTTTTCCTTCCTGATTTTAGACATCAATAATATCCACAGTTCCTTATTTATACCTAAAATACTGTAAGTATTGACTGGTTTGAGTCGACAGTGAAGTATCAAATGTGTCTCTGTTGTTTTTTGGTCAGTTTGTGCAGATAATAACCACGTCAGGACCTGGACCGTGACCCGGTTCAGAGGGATGATCTCCACCCAGCCCGGCTCTACTCCGCTGACCTCATTTAAAATCCTAAGTCTGGACGATGTGGACGGACACGGAGGCTGCAGCGCCGGCACCGAGATCGGTAACACACACACCACACTGTTTCATTCACAGTTTAATGACACAGGAGACGACACGGGGTCAGAGTTCAGACGGAGGAGCCCAAAGGAGGCACATTTATTTATAAAATCTCCGCGCTCAGGTCCGTACGGAGAGAGAGACGATCAGCAGGTCTTCATCCAGAGAGTGGTCCCTGACACCGACAAACTGTACGTCCGCCTGTCCTCCAACGGAAAGAGGTGGGTTCATTAGAGCTGTTAACTCTCCGCTGAACTGAGGAGATGCCCACGCTCTGCTGTTGTTCCAGAGTGTGTGAGGTGCGTTCCGTGGATGGGACGTCCATCACGGCCTTCACGGTCCACGAGTGCGAGGGCTCCAGTCGTATCGGCTCCAGACCCCGGCGCTACCTCTTCAGCGGACACAGCAACGGCAGCATCCAGATGTGGGACCTGACCACGGCCATGGAGATCGCCGGGAAGGTCGACATCAGAGGTAGGGACGTCTGATCGGGTCATGTGACACTGAGCGGCCAATCAGACGGAGAGCACCGGTGACTGAGTGTGTCTGTTGCAGCTCTGGGAGGTCCCACGGAGGAGGAGCTGCTGGAGCTGTTGGACCAGTGTGACCTGGCTCTGACCCGGACCCCGGACAGTACGCCCCGGGCCTCGACCTGCAGGTGACCTCTGACCTGTCCCGGCAACATCTCATACAGTAGTGTCTGAATATGAACTGAAGCCTTCTCTGTGTTACAGTCTTCAGTCTCAGTTCAGCGACGCCTTCAGACCGGACCGACCCAGCTCTGGAGGCAGAGGGGGCGGGGCCTCGGGAGGGGGCGGGGCTCTGGGCTCGTCCTGCTCTCTGATTGGCAGCCTCCCTCGTCAGACCCCGCCCCCCGCGCCTCAGTCTAGACCCAGTCCCAGACCCAGTCCTCGCGCTCCGAGGTTCGTGGAGCGCTGTCAGGAGCTCGCCAAAGAGGGGGCGGGGCCAGAGCCGGGGAGGCGGAGCTTAGCCGTCTGCAGCGAGTTAGAGGCCAGGTTCGGTCTGAGGACGCCGTCGCCCGGCAACCGTCACTGCCCGATGATGTCGTCCTCTGTGACATCTCCTCACCGCAGAGCCACGCCCACGTCCCCCACAGGCCCCGCCCCCTCACCGCCCGCTGCTGCCGCGGCGACGCCTCACAGCCCCGAAAGCCCCGCCTCCAGCTCCGCCTCCAGCCCCAAACCACACCTCAACGAGACCAGCTTCTGAGAGCGGCTTCTGATTGGACGAGAGGATTCTGTCGCCATGGTTACAGCGTCACACACAGACGTTAACTGCTCCATTATTCTCTGTCAAATCTGCTTCATCTAAATCTTATTTATTTTTGTTTCAGAGATAATGCCACAACTTGATTTTCAAAACCAGTCACTTTCTTGTCGTCTACATGAGCCTTTTATTTGGAGCAGTATGGATCAGGTTCCATCGCCCAGAGCAGTAAAAAACATAGCCTTCCACAGGAGTTAAGCTCAAGCATTTATGTGCGTTTGGTGATGTTTAAATGTAAAATATGGGCAAAACTAGGATGTTTTTTCTCTTAAAGTCACATTAAATGCAGTTAAGCGCATCAGACTAAACTAACTAAAGTCCTTTCAGCAAATACTACACACACAAAGGCAGATCGAGACAGTCTTATGAAATATGTGTCCTTCATCCAGGCTCTGATCCTTTGGTCCAACACTGAGGCACAGTCACTGAACACTCCAACCCACTCCACTCTGTCTCCACTGCATTGAACAGGAGCAGGACTGAGACGTGAAAGAGTGAGGCACTAAGTCTTTGGAGGACAGAAAACTTCAGGGACTGTCCAAGTTATACACTGGATATTTATACAAACACCTAACCCTACATTTGACAGATGAGAAAAAAGAAAATAACCCTGTTCTCTCTCCATTCACTTATTTTCCTTCCATTTAGCCTCTGTTTCTGTTTATAAACTCCAATATTTTAGCTCAGTATCATGTTCAATCAGCTCATTTTCATTCATGTTGATTTTTGGCTTGTTTCGGGCGTCTTTACTTCAACGAAAACATGACCAAATCTGCTGCAACTTTATGAAATGTACCTTTAAATTCTGAGAAGCACAACACATGAAAATGAATGTGACCAATGAAGTGCTAAAGAATCATCTGAGCAGAAAACCTTTGAGTCCCCATTTGGAGAATGTTTTTCGGAATGAAGTTTGTGTGAAAATACGGCCGGTGACTGTTAATGTTTCTTTGATTATTTGTATTTAACTGGATTTGTTTTTCTGTCGTTTGTAAAAGAACTTTCTAAAATGTCTTTTCTATCAGTATTTGTACAAAAAATAAAAAAGACACTGGAGATTTTGTGTTTTTATTAATTCAAATATGTAATTTGAATGAGTTTTAGATGGATTTGAACAGGTTTTTGTTGGATTTAAATAGGTTTCAGTTGGATTTTAACAGGTTTTACTTGGATTTGAACAGGTTTTAGTTGAATTTAAACAGGTTTTAGTTGAATTTAAACAGGTTTTAGTTGGATTTGAACAGGTTTTAGTTGAATTTAAACAGGTTTTAGTTGGACTTGAACAGGTTGTAGTCACTCTTCAGAAATAATAAATAATAAAGACAGGAGGCTCTGTTTTCAAATAAAACTGTGCAAATATAATTCTTTCAGTCGAATAAACAGTGATGAACCCAGAGTCTGTCTCTGGTTTGAACAGTGCATGTTACGTCGGTGCAGATACAAACTATTATTCATAAAAGCCTCATTCATTTGGATATAAACCTGTGAATTAGTAAAACACAACTTAAATCCTCACAAATACAAAAACACAATAAAACAGTCAGAGGAATACACATTTTACACATAATATTTCATAAACAAAACTGTCCTGTTCAGACCTGGAATTTAAATGTGTCCATGGTTTATATCAACGTCCAACAGGTGTTAACTGGATTTGAACAGGTTTTGGTTGGACTTGAGCTGGTTCTAGATGCAGTTGTCTTAGACTCATGCAGAAAACAGGCTGAAAGAGAAAAATATCAGGTGAGCCTCCGGGGCAGCCCTGGATTACAACAGGTTGGATTAGAACAGGTTTTAGTTGGATTTGAGGAGGTTTTAGTTGGATCTTAAGAGGTTTTAGTTGGATTGTATAATTAAAACTAGTAAATGTGAATCAGAACAGAACCTGAGTCTGAATATAATGTAAACAGAGTTTAAGTCCGGGTCTGAACAGGGCCAGAGTTAAGCACCTCTTGTTTTTTTGGATAAACATGAGTAAATGTCTCAGCAGCGCCCCCTGGAGCACAGCTGCTGTGGCTCTGTCTGTG
>CM072160.1:674662-677162 GCA_036850595.1 Rhyacichthys aspro
GGACTAAACCAGGACTAAACCAGGTCTGAACCAGGACTAAACCAGGACTAAACCAGAACTAAACCAGGACTAAACCAGGTCTAAACCTGGACTAAACCAGGTCTAAACCAGGACTAAACCAGGTCTAAACCAGGTCTAAACCAGGACTAAACCAGGACTAAACCAGGTTCTAAACCTGACTAAACCAGGTCTAAACCAGGACTAAACCAGGTCTAAACCAGGTCTAAACCAGGACTAAACCAGGACTAAACCAGGACTAAACCAGGACTAAACCAGGTCTAAACCAGGACTAAACCAGGACTAAACCAGGTCTAAACCAGGACTAAACCAGGACTAAACCAGGACTAAACCAGGTCTAAACCAGGACTAAACCAGGACTAAACCAGGTCTAAACCAGGTCTAAACCAGGTCTAAACCAGGACTAAACCTGGTCTAAACCAGGTCTAAACCAGGACTAAACCAGGACTAAACCAGTACTAAACCAGGTCTAAACCAGGACTAAACCAGGACTAAACCAGGTCTAAACCAGGACTAAACCAGGACTAAACCAGGACTAAACCAGGTCTAAACCAGAACTAAACCAGTACTAAACCAGGTCTAAACCAGGTCTAAACCAGGTCTAAACCAGGACTAAACCAGGTCTAAACCAGGTCTAAACCAGGACTAAACCAGGACTAAACCAGGACTAAACCAGGTCTAAACCAGGACTAAACCAGGACTAAACCAGGTCTAAACCAGGACTAAACCAGGTCTAAACCAGGACTAAACCAGGTCTAAACCAGGTCTAAACCAGGACTAAACCAGGACTAAACCAGGACTAAACCAGGTCTAAACCAGGTCTAAACCAGGTCTAAACCAGGTCTAAACCAGGACTAAACCAGGTCTAAACCAGGTCTAAACCAGGTCTAAACCAGGACTAAACCAGGTCTGAACCAGGTCTAAACCAGGACTAAACCTGGACTAAACCAGGTCTAAACCAGGTCTAAACCAGGACTAAACCAGGACTTACTGTCGTAGACCCTCCTCGGTCCTGCTCTGGGGCTGAACGGGGGGAAGGCTCTCCACGGCTCCTCCTCTTCCTCGTCTTCGTCTCTGTAGGAGGAGCGGCCTGAGGGGGGAGGGGGCTGCACCGCGAAGGCCTGCTCAGACCGAGGGTCGGGCGGGACCAGGAACGGTCTGGACCCACCGGGACTGAACGGTCTGGTCTCGTCTGGACCAAAGTCTGGCTCAGAATAGTAACCTCTGAAACAGAGTTAATTCAGACGTTTGGACTGAGACTGAATCAAAGATGGCCGCCGTTTATTTACTATAAAGTCATATTCAAGGACCTTTTAATTATTTACTGATAAAAAAGTCCAGGTCTAAAGAAGAACTAAACCAGGACTAAACCAGGACTAAACCAGGACTAAACCTGGATTAAACCAGGAACAGACAAAAGCCTGGGTTTATTAAATGTATTCCCACATCTGTCCAGCAGGGGGAGTAAAGACAAGCGTTACTCTCCAGAGAAAACAACACCAGTCCTGTTTTAACACTTGATTCATGTGACTGACCCATACACAGGAGTCCTGCCTCTGAACCCAGGGTCGCCCCCTACAGGAGCGGAGTCGTCGTAGTCCACAACGGGAGGGAACAGGTCTGGAGAGGAGTAGGGAGGGAAGTACGGAGCTGAGGACGAAGACGAGGAGTTACTCTGGAGATAAACCACTGCTTTTATCGTTAAAGATGATTCAGAGCGTCACCTGCGGCTCCTCCTCGAGCTGCTCCTGCTCTGGCTCCTGGCTGTGACGCCGAGTCTGGGAAACTGTCGGCGTAAACGGGAGAGTGGACCGAGCTGCAGAGGCTGGCGTAGTCCTCTGAAGTAAAGCAGAGTCAAATATAAGACATTTCACAAAGTACCTTCAGAACTGAGGAACATTCTATCACTGAACACCGTCAGTAAATCCATCCTCACGCCCTGAACTGTGTATAAACTGTTTATAAACTGTTTATAAACTGTTTATAAACTGTTTATAAACTAAAACAGATGTTTTAAATTTCATATATTGAGCGCTCATCTTCTTTGTGTCTGAGTTTTGTCTTGAAATCTGTGCCTGATATTCTGTGTTTTTTATCGTATGTTTTTATATTTTCAAACCTGTTTTAATATTGACTAACTGTGATGTTGCTGTATGTGTTTGTCGTGGGACACAGATGAAAGTGATTTCCTTGACAGACTAATGTAGTCACGTTGAATAATATGCACTGCCCCATATTACATAAAACCAACATAAACTCAGAAGACAAAAGGAGGCAGAGGGCTGTACCTGAGTCTGGGGCGGGACACAGGGCACACTCCATGCCCCAGCCCTCTCCGTACAGACAGCAGCAGTCGGTGAAGGTGAGCTGAGCCCCGAGCAGCAGGCTCTGACACAGCAGGTCAGAGGTCACGTGCTGCCAGCACAGGGACACGTTCTCGTCTGTGGACACAACAAACTGTAGTATCTTTCTAAAAGCGTCC
>CM072160.1:682162-693882 GCA_036850595.1 Rhyacichthys aspro
CATTGGGACTAAATCAGAACTAAACTACTAGACATACTTGGTTCCATAATTCAGAAGATAAACGCTTTACATTAGAACGGCCCATGAATGAGAGTCAGTAAAAATGTCTGACGCTGCTCTGTAAACGACGCTGTAATAAACCTGAAATACTGACTGGACACTTCCACAACCTGCCTCTATTGATTTATGTTAAAACCTGGGACTTGACAACTAGAGCAGTCTGGAGCACCTTTCTCTGCAGCTTTCGGAGCAGTGCTGATACATTTCTTGGCGCCGCGGTGGAACTCCTCTCCGGCTCCGTCGCACTCACAGACGAAGGAGCCCTGGACGTTCTCACAGCGAGCAGAACCGCACACTCCGGCCAGAGACACACACTCGTCCTCGTCTGAAGAACCCAGAGCAGATTGATTTGTAAATCCCAGATCCAGTTAAACTCATTTATGTGACGGCTCGTTTCGTACCGACGCAGCTCTTTCCGTCTGCGGTGGAGGTGAAGCCCTGGTCGCACACGCACAGGTACGTCCCCATCAGGTTCTGACAGAAGGCGTGCTCTCCACACACCGTCCGATTGGAGCACTCGTCAACATCTGCCGACGGATTATTACATTTCAGATTCCAAAATTTACATTTGAGGTGTTCTTGGCAGTTTTAGAGTAAGATACTAAAATAAAGGGCTTGAATAGGTCCTAACTTAACTGAGTAAATAAAGTGTGTAAATAAAGTGTCAGAAACTGTTTGCTGACAAATGTAATGTATAGTAGTTTGTTAGACTGTCGGAGGACTCACCGACGCAGCCGGTCACAGACACCTGATAACCCGGGTCGCAGGAGGTGAGGCAGCGGTATGAACCGATGGTGTTCTCACAGCGCTGAGAACCACAAACAGAGCCTTCAGACGATACACACTCATCCACATCTGAGAGAAAACACAGAGAGGGATCCATCAGAACAGACGTTTATATAAATGTCAAGGTGTGTTTTACGACGTCAGATCATTTAAAGTTCCAGGACCTGATATAATTTTTTTGTCCCAGTCTCATCAGACCAATTGGTCAGACCAATGTTTCACCACAAAATACTACATTACATTAAATGGATGTTTAGAGCTTAGTCTGTAGTGATCCTGTAATTATCTCTGTCTCATTAAACACTGAAGCATCACCAACATTTATCCATGTTTCATTTACTGCTGTTTCTCTATTTTTATCTTTTTTGAGCTGTTTCTCTGTAAAATAAGACATATTTCCAACAGAATAACCCATTTCCTTGGTTTATTTCCTTGTTCCTTCGTTGTTGACATCAGTGTCGACCAATGGGAGCGCTCCTTTTTACCTGAAGTGAGCTGTGATTGGACAAAATCCTGCTGTGGACTGATCATTCTCATCTATTAAAATCCTTCATTATAAAGACTAGATCTTTTTTTTTTTTTTTTACAGATGATTCTTTTTACAATAAACTTTAGGAGATTACACTGAAAAACTAAATGTAAAAAATCAGGTAATGGACTTTTAAATGCAGCTGTGGTACATGTTCCGTTCTGAGATGAGCTACAACATTAAAGCTAGACATAAATAAATACAGCTGAACTACACTAGAACAGACTGGTGTTGATGACAGCGGCAGCAGCTCGTACCGAGGCAGGACGTCCTCTCTGGGTTCGGGGTGAAGCCGCTGTTACAGACGCAGTGATAGGAGCCTTCAGAGTTCACACAGCGACCGTCTTCACACAAACCGGGTCTTTCACACTCATCAACGTCTAACAAACAGACACAACATCAGACGACGGCCTCGGAGCAGCAGCAGGAGATAAACAGAACCAAACATCACTAAAAACAGATTCTGACCGATGCAGGTGGTGCTGTTGGAGCTCAGTCTGAAGCCCTGAGAACACACACAGGTGTAGGACCCGGCCGTGTTCACACACTCTCCTCTGGGGGCGCACCGGTCGCTCTGCACACACTCGTTTATGTCTGCGACACAAAGGTAACTCATGATCATTACTCACATAAATAATATATTCAAACAGCAAAAATAAAAATGTAGTGCACTTCCACAAGTAACAAGCAATAAATAGAAACAAGTCATAATTCATCTTTTTTTCTTGATTACAGGGGTTTTGTGATCATTGGGAGACAAAATAGAAAATCTGATACACACAGCCCTAGAAGAAAGGATTCCTATGTGCTCCCCTCTCACCTCTGCACTGCCGGCCCAGTCCGGACGTCCCGTATCCAGGAGGACAGTCACATCTGAAGGAGCCCACAGTGTTCACACAGACCCGGTCGGACTCACAGGCTCTGGGACTTCCACACTCGTCCACATCTGCAGAGGAACCAGGAGAGAGCGTGAGGAAAGACCCGAACGCTGAATCACGGAGTCTGTGAGCGTCCCGTACCCTGACACGAGCCGTCCCTGAGGCTATATCCAGGTCGACAGGACACACAGCGATAAGAGCCCACCGAGTTCACACACATCTGTCCCGGGCACTGGGACGGCTCCGAGCACTCGTCCACATCTGGAACCACAAATAAATCACCAAAACTCCACCAAAACCAAGCTGAAGGAGTGGTGTAGATATGAATAAACCAGGTTGCACTGTGTTTAAATGACTCTGTTGGAGTGGTTTAATGACAGTGTGACGAAGCTTTATCAGAAATGGCCGCTGCTCCTGTGAATCTAGGATGATTTGTGATTAATTGGGGATGATCTTTGAGCCCATTTGGTGATAAAATAAAACAAAAGTAAGAAAGTGACCTGTGCAGATGCCGTTGACAGAGTGGTATCCCTCGGAGCAGGACACGCAGCTGAAGGAGCCCTCAGAGTTCACACAGTGCCGTCCCGAACAGGGGTCCCGCTCCTCACACTCGTTTATATCTGAAGAAAACAGAGGCCTTAAGTCACCGCACTGAGACATATTTGGAACAACACACGTGTTATTCAGTATGTCAGGAAATCTACAGCAGTACAGTCTGATCTCACTGGTGTTGGGGTCATTAGGATGTGATCCTGCTGATGGTGAGTTCAGGTGCGTTCGTGATAAAGGCCTGTTACCTGTGCACTGTCTGTTGTGGAGCCTGTATCCAGGTCGACAGGACACACAGCGATAAGAGCCCACTGAGTTCACACACATCTGTCCCGGGCACTGGGACGGCTCCGAGCACTCGTCCACATCTGGAACACACAGAGAGACTTATTTCACTTGATTTAAATGAGTTATAAATATTGATCTGTAACTCAACCTACATTAACATGAAGCAGACGTGAGACTGTTTTACTCTACGACAGATTCAGAGCATTTTATTATAAAGATGATGCCTTTGAGACTGTAAAAGTGTCTCTTACCTGTGCAGGTGTTGTTGTGGAGACGGTATCCATGGCGACAGACGCAGCGGTAACTTCCTGGTGTGTTTTCACAGCGACCGTTGGAACAGGGAGCCTGATGACACTCATCGACGTCTGACAGAATCACACAGACCCAACAATCACACAACTGCTCTTTACCTGTGCAGACGGCTGACTCTCACCTGTGCAGACGGCTGGGTCTCACCTGTGCAGACGCCTGGGTCTCACTTGTGCAGACGGATGGGTCTCACCTGCGCAGACGCCTGACTCTTACCTGTGCAGACGGCTGACTCTCACCTGCGCAGACGCCTGACTCTCACCTGTGCAGACGGCTGACTATTACCTGCGCAGACGGCTGACTATCACCTGCGCTGACGCCTGACTCTCACCTGTGCAGACGGCTGACTCTCACCTGCGCAGACGCCTGACTATCATCTGTGCAGATGGCTGACTTTAACCTGTGCAGACGGCTGACTCTCACCTGTGCAGATGGCTGACTCTAACCTGTGCAGATGGCTGATTCTCACCTGTGCAGACGGCTGGGTCTCACCTGTGCAGACGCCTGACTCTCACCTGTGCAGACGGCTGACTTTAACCTGTGCAGATGGCTGACTCTAACCTGCGCAGATGGCTGATTCTCACCTGTGCAGACCCCTGACTCTCACCTGCGCAGACGCCTGACTATCATCTGCGCAGACACCTGACTCTCACCTGCGCAGACGCCTGACTCTCACCTGCGCAGACGCCTGACTATCATCTGCGCAGACGCCTGACTCTCACCTGCGCAGACGCCTGACTCTCACCTGCGCAGACGCCTGACTATCATCTGTGCAGATGGCTGACTTTAACCTGCGCAGACAGCTGACTCTCACCTGCGCAAACAGCTGACTTTAACCTGCGCAGACGGCTGATTCTCACCTGTGCAGACGCGGTTGAGCAGCCTGTAACCGCTGCGGCAGGACACACAGCGGTAGGACCCCGGGCTGTTGACACACTCCTGACCCGGACACAGCAGAGGGTCCTCACACTCGTCTATATCTGCAGCACAGAACAGGACAGAAAGGTTCAGGTTTGATGCTATATCCTTCCTAAAAAAAAAGCAGCTAACGCTAATGTTTTCTGTAAAGTCTAAAACCATAACAAAGTCTCTCGTTAACTCTAAATGAAAGTAAATAGCCTTAGCCTAACCTAGTTATTCAGTATTTTGTTTTACATGAAACTGACCTTTGCTGTTAGATCTAAATCATTTAGAAACATGAATAATTGCTTGTCACTGTCATGTGCTGCAGTTTTCATTGACAGGTAAACAGCCTGCAAGTCTAAACTCTGGGCAAACAGACTTCACACATGAACAAATATTAGCCCCAGAAGCCACTCAGGTATTTACCACAAAAAAAAAATCAGAAACAGAAAACACTGAACCTAAATCCCACGTACACTCACACCTCTCCGCTCTGGGACTCACCTGTGCAGGTGTTTCCTCTGAGCCTGTAACCGTGGCGACACACACACCTGTAGCTGCCAGGTGTGTTCTCACAGCGAGCGTTGTTTCCACAGAGGCTCTGCCTGCACTCGTCGATGTCTGAGAACAGACAGAGCAGTAAAAACACACGTTTTTATATATATATATATATATATATATATATATATATATATATATATATATATATATATATATATATTTGTGTATTTATATATATATATATATATTTGTGTATATATATATATATATATATATATATATATATATATATATATATATATATATAAACCCAGAATGAACCCGTCTGGGACCTTGGCAGGTGGTGTTGTGAGGGTTGGGCTGGTATCCATGGTAACAGAGACAGGTGTGACGTCCACCTGGCTGATTGACGCAGAGGCCCCGCCCACACACACCTGGTCTGGTCTCACACGCCCCTCGCCCCGCTGCACCTGTGGGCGTGGCCTGTGATGTCACTTCCTGTTTGGCTCAACTCAGAGGTTTGTTTTCAAAGTGCAGTACTCACTGTGGACTCTAGGGGGCCGTGTGGTCGTCTTTGAGGTGACGGGGCGCTTCGTGGTCGTCGTGATGACGGGGCGCTTGGTTGTTGTCGTGGTGACGGGGGTCTGTGGGCGGGGCAGGGCGGGGACAGCGTTTCCAATAGAAACCGTCTGCTCTGTTCGAGACGGAGTGTGTCCTGAAGAAAACACACAAATAATTCTGATTCTTATTAAGAGACCGATAACAGACCAATCAGCTGTCAGCGGTGATCAGCAGCTGGCTCCTGATTGGTGGATTGATTGTGATTAGGTTCTTTACTGAAACAAATACAGTGTGGACCAAAACAGACCAATAAAGGAGCCACGACTGCTCTGGACATTAGCATCACTTCTACTCACGTCTGATTTATTATTCTCATGCATCTTTTTCTCTGTTGCGTTTCTAGAGGTTTCAGCCGTATTCGTGGGACGTGTCCTGAGACAGTACCTTGCTCTGAGGCAGCTGTTTGTGGTTTTGTTTGAGGTCGTCCTGATGTCTGGGGTTTGTCCCGAGCTTCTGCGGAAACAGGCGGCTGCTCAGGTCTGGAGCCGGATTCGGGAGGACCGGTTCTGGAGCCGGATTCGGGAGGACCGGGTCTGGAGCCGGACTGGGGAGGACCGGTTCTGGAGCCGGACTGGGGAGGACCGGGCCTGGAGCCGGACTGGGGAGGACCGGTTCTGGAGCCGGACTGGGGAGGACCGGGTCTGGAGCCGGACTGGGGAGGACCGGGTCTGCTCTGGGCCACATTAGATCCAGAACCAGGACCAGAGCCTGAGAGAGTTCGGTATAAATCACAAAAACAAAGTCACATTTGGTTTTAAATCCTGTCTTATTCTCTTTAAATTTGTTTATTGTAAAATGAGACGTGTTTAGACGATGGACAGAGACCTGGGTAATGTTTAAAATCTGAGAGTGTTACCTGGTTTGTCCTGGTGACTCTGAGCGTCCTGGCTGTTGGGGAAGAGCAGCGGCGCCCCCCGGTGGCCCAGCTGCTCGATGGCTCTCTGGTTGAACTGCAGAGCGGAGGCTGAGTACTGATAGCCGGGACCGGCCGGACAGATCTCTTTAAAGGCCACTGAGCACAGACGGACACAGAGGGTTTAATGAGTCTAAATCCGGGTAAATCTTGGTTCCCGTTGAGCGTTAGAGTTGTTTCTGTGGCTCTGACCTGACCCGAAGTAGGGGCAGCGCTGACAGTCCGGTCCCCAGGCCTTCCCCACTCGGCTGCAGCAGCAGATCTGTTTGGTGATGTTTCGGAGAATAGGCAGAGAGCAGGACGAGGGGCCGGAGCCGGGGCCCAGGACCCGGAAACACTGGCCCTTCTCCTCAGAGATCACACTGTGGGCTGGAGCACGGGACACAGAGTTAGAGCTGGACTAAAGACCGGACCGAGCCAGGTTCAGGACGGGTCACATGCACATGCTGCAGGACATTCAGCAACAGATCAGCCGCAAAGACACCAACAGAACAGACTGAGAATCAAACTGGCTTTTGTTCCATAAAGATTATTAACGCTGTTTATTTGGTAAATGAGAATAATCCCTGGAATCCATCTTTGTGGGAACAGCCCTGTCTGTGGGCTTCAGGTTCTAAATGGAGAAGGTTGGACAGAAAATTACCTTGAACTAAAAGAGTTTGTCTAAATGTGTGAAAGTGTGAATCTCACTGTTTTCTTTGACATTTACAGACAACAACACAATGCAGGAGCTCGAACAGACAGACAAAACCAGACTCCAGAGACAGTGAGGACACTGGACACAGCCTGGAAGCACACAGAGCGTATTCAGCCTCAGAAACCAGCATCCTTCACTTCCTCCTGCTCTTCAGTAAATGCTGGTCAGAATAAACAGAGCAGTCAGGCTTCACTCGAACCGTCTGAACCACAAAATAACATCCTCAGGTTTAATTAACACGTCTGCGTCCTATAGCTCCGCCCACTTCCCCCCTTTTCTGACCAATAGAATTACAGAGCCCATTAACCACTCTGTTGTTGTTGCTTTGATGAAAGAACAGTATTTATTGAGTCTAATCACATTGATGCTATTTATACAGCGTCATGTCTACGTCTTTATTTGATAAATGTGGTTTTATAATGTTTTTCACATGTTTAAAAATTAGTATGGGCTCTTTATTTGCAGAACTACACTGTTTTTGGTCCAAATGACATTATATTTGATAAGTGGCAGTGAAAAAGAAGGGGCCACTGTTATTCTGAATAAAAGGTCAAATATTTTCCTTCTTTATATTTTCAGTTCAGAGCTGCTCGAGTCAGGGTTAGTCCTGACGGAATCTGTTATTCCTGCTGCTTCCTCTTCATGCTTCAGACAGAGACGAATTTAAAGGTACTACAGCCAGAGTTACTCACAGAGTTACTCACAGACAGAGTTACTCACAGACACAGAGTTACTCACAGACACAGAGTTACTCACAGACAGTTACTCACAGACACAGAGTTACTCACAGACAGTTACTCACAGACAGAGTTACTCACAGATACAGAGTTACTCACAGATACAGAGTTACTCACAGATACAGGGTTACTCACAGACAGAGAGTTACTCACAGACAGTTACTCACAGACAGAGAGTTACTCACAGACACAGAGTTACTCACAGACACAGAGTTACTCACAGACACAGAGTTACTCACAGACACAGAGTTACTCACAGATACAGAATTACTCACAGACACAGGGTTACTCACAGATACAGAGTTACTCACAGATACAGAGTTACTCACAGACACAGAGTTACTCACAGATACAGAGTTACTCACAGACAGTTACTCACAGACACAGAGTTACTCACAGACACAGAGTTACTCACAGATACAGAATTACTCACAGACACAGGGTTACTCACAGACAGTTAGTCACAGACACAAAGTTACTCACAGACACAGGGTTACTCACAGATACAGAGTTACTCACAGATACAGAGTTACTCACAGACACAGAGTTACTCACAGATACAGAGTTACTCACAGACACAGGGTTACTCACAGATACAGAGTTACTCACAGATACAGAGTTACTCACAGATACAGAGTTACTCACAGACACAGAGTTACTCACAGACAGTTACTCACAGACAGTTACTCACAGATACAGAGTTACTCACAGAGAGTTACTCACAGACACAGAGTTACTCACAGATACAGAGTTACTCACAGACACAGGGTTACTCACAGATACTGAGTTACTCACAGACACAGAGTTACTCACAGATACAGAGTTACTCACAGACAGTTACTCACAGTTACTCACAGACACAGGGTTACTCACAGAGAGTTACTCACAGACACAGAGTTACTCACAGACACAGAGTTACTCACAGACAGAGAGTTACTCACAGACACAGAGTTACTCACAGATACAGAGTTACTCACAGATACAGAGTTACTCACAGATACAGAGTTACTCACAGATACAGAGGCCGTGGGAGGCGTCCAGGATGAACCCAGCACTACACACACAGCTATAGCTCCCCCTGGTGTTCACACACAGACCGTTCACACACAGACCCGGCTGCTCACACTCATTTATGTCTTTTTACACAAACACATTTACACAAGACACAACAGGGGCCAATGAACAGACAGGAGGAGGACACCTTTAGTGCTGGTCCACACTAAGGAAATGTCGTTAATAAAGAGCAGTGTTTTGCAAAAGAGAATGGATACACCTGAATCCAGATTTCTCATTGGCCTGAATATTGCTATTTTAAAGGATTATATCATCAGTCAAAGTATGGCTGCAGTACATATAATTTATCCTGTGTCCTTGAATTAGAATGGAAAGGCTTATTCCAGACGGGTTAGGGGCCCCAGTGAAGGAAAAATATCAACCAAATTCAAGGAAAAGACAAAAACTCTTTATTGTTTTTAAACAGCTGTGACATTAGCTGCTAATGTTCCACTAAAAATCATCCAAATCCTTTTTCAGTTTGGTCCAAATCATGTTCCATGAGACGTTTACAGCCTGGGTTTGAGTCTTTTTAGAATACTCAATGACTGAATAAATACTGGACTGACCTTCACACTTGGTCCCGTTGCGTTGTTCAAATCCAGTCGGACAGCTGCTGTTGCCTTTGTCTGAAAAAACAACGCAATAATAAAAACTAATAATAATAATCTAACTTTACACGTCAGAGAAAAAACGCCGTGACCATCAGAAGCAGCGTGTTTATGAACCCTTTTTATGATGCTCTGTTTTTCATTGAAGAGAACATAAGTTTGTTAAAGATGGAGAGTTCATTTGCTGCATGACTTATATTTATCCAGAAGTCTCAGTGAAGAGTGAAGCAGTGAGGGACACTGTGGTGCATTCACTGACAGTAGATCCAGCTGGGATATCTCAAAATCAGATTTGAGTGGAGTGTGAGCTCATTAACCGACCCAGGATCTCAGCTTCATATTAAAGCTCTACTGCACACTTTTATTACTCCTCAACACAACCTGACCCTGAACAGCAGCAGAGAGACATTTACTGCTTTTCTTTTCTTTCCAATTCTCTTCCACAAAATACTAATACATTTTGTCAAACCGACAGCTGACCTCGGTCTCTGGATTGTTAATACTCAGAAACACTTTTAAACACATGATCACGTATTGTAAAAAATAAATGGCCATAAGATCGTAGGTGTTTTTTATGAAGGATTCAGGTTGAGTTTGTCCAATCACAGTCTCTCATTCACAGGCCTCTGCTCCCATTGGCTGCTGGTCTACATGACTTGTCAACACTGAATCAATGACAGCTATTTAATGTTTTGTATCGGCAATAATATTTATGATCATTTCATTTTAAAGTGCAGTATAGACATGTTTTCAGTCTATGGTTAAAAAGTGTGAATGGAGGTCATTTAATCTCAACTTCTCAGTTTGACTTAATGACTGTGAGTAAATAAAAAGCTGTTAGTCGTGCTCTGACACTGGGCCGGGTCCGAGTGAGGGTCTCCTCATAAACTCCAGTGTGAGTCCCTCAGAGATGCATTCCTTCAGAGTTAGTCACAGTGAGTCAGAGCCTTATGTAAGAGGCCTCAGTACAAACCAGATAAACCCAGATAGAAACAGAAGCACAGAGAGGTGTCGAAGAACAGGAGGCTTTACACTGGAATAAACACAAGAAGAAGAAGAAGGAGGATTTCTCTGGCTTCTGTTTTCTCACAGAACCAACCAACTTCACTGTGTTTACTGTGGACAGAAAAAACAAGCTTTTCCTGAACGCACGTCATGTGATTTTAGGAATAACTCACTGTATTCTGTCAAGTTTTATTATAAAATAATGTCAATTTACGAATCCCATATTAATATAAGTCTGTTTCCACATTTTCACTGATGCTTTTATCCATTTGTGGTGAATATGCTCAGAGTTGTGTTGTGTTTGTGGAGTTACAGGGAAAAAGGTGCCACAAACCAGTCTTGTTTACTGTCCCCTGGTGGCCTGGAGGAGAACTACACAGCATTTAGTCTGTGTTGAGTGGACAGAGGTGATAGGACAGAGGACACAGGTGATAGGACAGAGGAGACAGGTGAGTGGACAGAGGACACAGGTGAGTGGACAGAGGAGGCAGGTGAGTGGACACAGGTGAGTGGACACAGGTGAGTGGACAGAGGAGACAGGTGAGTGGACACAGGTGAGTGGACAGAGGAGACAGGTGAGTGGACACAGGTGAGTGGACAGAGGACACAGGTGATAGGACAGAGGAGACAGGTGAGTGGACACAGGTGAGTGGACAGAGGACACAGGTGATAGGACAGAGGAGGCAGGTGAGTGGACACAGGTGAGTGGATGGAGGGCTCTGGTGAGTGGACACAGGTGAGTGAACAGAGGAGACAGGTGAGTGAACAGAGGACACAGGTGAGTGGACAGAGGAGACAGGTGAGTGGACACAGGTGAGTGAACAGAGGACACAGGTGAGTGGACACAGGTGAGTGGACAGAGGACACAGGTGAGTGGATGGAGGTGAGTGGACAGAGGACACAGGTGAGTGGACAGAGGACACAGGTGAGTGGATGGAGGTGAGTGGACAGAGGACACAGGTGAGTGGACGGAGGGCTCAGACCTGATTGAGAAGGACACAGCTCACAGTCGGTGATACCCCAGGCCTTTCCTGTCCCTCTGCAGCAGGTGTCTCTGCTCCTGAGACCAGGCAACGGAGAACTGCACTGAACACACACAGACCAGAGTCAAACACGTCTCTGTGTCCCAGCAGAGGGACAGAGACACTGAGAGGGACAGCGACAGAGAGAGGGACAGAGACACAGAGAGGGACAGGGACAGAGAGAGGGACAGAGACACAGAGAGGGAGAGAGAGGGACACAGAGAAGGACGGGGACAGAGACACAGAGAGGGAGAGAGA
>CM072160.1:693982-704030 GCA_036850595.1 Rhyacichthys aspro
GCCAGACAGCTTTCTTTGTATTACATACAGAGAAAGTTAGTCTGGGATCGATGGATTTAAACAGGATTTCAAGGCAGGACCATGGGCAGAACTAACGCTCGCTGAGTGAACCAATCAGAGAAGCCACGGATGTGACGTAAGGAAAGCGAAACTTATTCTAGTTGTCAACAAACCACAGCGTACACCAGCGTGGCTCGAGAGAGAAGATGGAGACGGTGAATGACTTCTGCTGTTTTTGTCAGAAAACCTGAGGACACAGGGTGTATATCGAGTTTAGTGCTTATTTCGATCGTTGTAAGCTACCGAAACCTGCTACTGTTTTCTCGCGCTCAATATGACGCGAAACAAAATCCCGACTCCCTCGCTACGATTGGTCGGAAAGAAAGCGCCGGAGCAGAAATCGGGGGCAGATTGGGCGATCCCAGACTAACGTTCTCTGTATGTAATACAAAGAGAAAGCTGGCTGGCTGGCCAGGCTACCTCTGACCTCCTGTCTGTGACCTCTGACCTCCTGTGGGGCTCACCTGTCCGTCCTGAACCTCTCTGAAGCAGTACTTGAAGCCTGAGAACTGGGAGAAGGTGCCGCTGCCTCTGACGGTCTGAGCCTGGACGCCCCTGGAGACTGGGGCAGGAGCCCCCGCGGAGCCGGAGGTAGACCCCAGGGTGCGGGCCGAGGACCTCGAGACCTGAACCAGAACGGGACGACCGTGTCAGGGTCAACATTATTATTATGAACAAAATCATTGATAATCCATCACCTTGAGAACCTGGTGAACCTTGACACTGGCCTCTGGAGGATGTTGAACTCTGACCTTCACCAGGTGAGGACTGGGAGCTGCATGACACAAAACAAACCAATATCCATATTTCACTTTATGAGGTTCCAGTCAGATTTGAACAGGTTTATTCAGTTTTGAACAAGTTTTAGTTGGATTTGAACAAGTTTTAGTTGGATTTGAACAAGTTTTAGTCGGATTTGAACAAGTTCTAGTCGGATTTGAACAGGTTTTAGTCGGCTTTGAACAGGTTTTAGTCAGATTTGAACAGGTTTTAGAAAGATTTGAACAGGTTTTAGTCAGTTTTGAACAAGTTTTAGTCGGATTTGAACAGGTTTTAGTTGGATTTGAACAGGTTTTAGTCGGATTTTAACAGGTTTTAGTTGGATTTTAACAGGTTTTTGTTGGATTTTAACAGGTTTTAGTTGGATTTGAACAGGTTTTAGTCGGATTTTAACAGGTTTTAGTTGGATTTGAACAAGTTCTAGTCGGATTTGAACAGGTTTTAGTCGGCTTTGAACAGGTTTTAGTCAGATTTGAACAGGTTTTAGAAAGATTTGAACAGGTTTTAGTCAGTTTTGAACAAGTTTTAGTCAGATTTGAACAGGTTTTAGTTGGATTTGAACAGGTTTTAGTTGGATTTGAACAGGTTTTAGTTGGATTTGAACAGGTTTTAGTTGGATTTTAACAGGTATTAGTTGGTTAGCTCAGTAGGTTGGGTTTGACTCACCTCCAGAGCTCAGTGAGTCCTGGTTCGTTCCCAGAGGAAGGACGAACTCTGACCTCCTCAGCTCCTGATTGGCCGAGAGAAGAGCAGGCCTCGCGATCTCATTGGTGGAAGGCGGGGCCTCGGAGGGGGGCGTGGACGAGGCGTTCGGGGAAACTGGGAGCTGACAGAACTTCCCGGTGAAGTTTGGAGGACAGAGACAGCGGTCCTTTTGGAGACAGAGCCCTCCGTTCTTACACAGCAGCGGACACAGGACTGGAACAGACAAACCAACAGGATGGGGACACTTTTATTTTGAAATCACTTCCTGTTTTTAGCCTTCTTAGCCGTTTAGGTTTGTTACTGTTATTTTCTGATATTTTAGACCCTGCTTTCTCCTCATTTCTTCTTTGTAGCTGCCATTTCTTGAATAAATCTATAAATCAAGTTTAAATTATTTAAATTAATGCACAATAAATATATAATAAAAAGTATAATGTAAAGGTGGAAGGAGAATCAAGAAATACTGACGTCTACATTTAGATTTGACAACTGTAGTAAAAAAGAGGCAGGTTATAGCAGCCAGAGACATAAAGGCAAATGCAGCAGTGACCTTTAGTCCATTTGTGGATCTAGTTTTCAGTGAAAGTGTGAGATCAGTGCTGCCCTCAACATAAACACGGCGGCCATTTCCTACTTCCTGTCTGACAGGAAGTGGGCATTGTTTCCCACAGTTCTCCTTGAGCTGCTCTTAAATGTTTGTGAGTCTGGAGAGAGGCTGGCAACAAAAGTGGGTCACATTTACGTCTGACCCAGAATCGAGCTGCACAGAGTTTAGTTTATTTCAGGTTTTTATGAAGAAGTGTTATTAATGACATAAACTAAAAGATGACAGCCTCCTCCATCACTGATTCTGACTCAGTCCACTTCACTTTCTGCTGTAAACACTGACCAAGAGCAAATACCAAATATTTAGCTCAACTTATTTGTGCGATAAATCAACAGTAACTCAGGCCAGTCCCTGATCTCCCCTCACTCACCACATACTATCTGCACTCACACTGCCACAAGAGCCGAGCACCATTGTCTCACACTGAAATCTACTTAAACAACTGTTCACTTTCAAATAACTCACACTAAATCCTAAGAGCCAGATCTACTAAACTTGAGTGGCCTTTTTACTCAAACTGACAGCAGCTCATTTCAATAACACTAAGTCAAGCAACGTGAATGTTTACACCAGAGAACTGAGGAAATACGCAGTATATGTTTTAAACAGTCGGCCATTCAGCATCATTTATGTGACTCATTAAAGCTGCAGGTTCTGATTAAGTTTTTTTGTCCCAGTCTCAGACTCCACTCTCCTCCAACAGCTTCTTTTGTTTAAAAAATACACTCAAACTGGACCAATTTTTCTCCACAAAATACTAATACATTACATTAAATCAAAGTTTAGAGCTGAGCTGAAACTTTTATCTTTGGAGTTTACCGTAGACTGTAGTGATCCTGGAATTGACCAATGGGAGCGCTCCTTTTTACCTGAAGTGAGCTGTGATTGGACAAAATCCTGCTGTGGACTGATCATTCTCATCTATTAAAATCCTTCATTATAAAGACTAGATCACGTCTTAAGGTCTCATTTTTTCAGATGATTCCTGTTACAATAAACTTTAGGAGATTACACTGAAAAACTAAATGAAACGGTAAAAAAATCAAGAAATGGCCTTTCAACCCAAGTTGAACTATGAATTCTGAACATGCTGGATGAACCTGCAGCAGGACGAGGGAGGGACACTATCACACGCTTCTTACGTAAGTGATTTTAAGACTTCATTGGAGCATTAGAACAACACCTGAGGAATAGCACTACATTTGTGAGTCGCAAATGAAGCTGCATGCTCCTTTTAAATACTCTCCGCTCTAGTTTTTACAGTGAAATGGAAACCTTACCTGAGATTAACTGCTCTGCTGTACTTTATAACATATAGAAAATGCTGTACACTACACAGATCTGGCCATAAATGTCCTGAATCCTCAGTGGGATCAACAGGAGTGAGAAAGTGTTGACAAAAATGTGAACCACAACCACAGTCTGGATGTTTTATGGTTTACTTTTATAAACAGCAGCTCTGAGTCTGAGTCACAAGCCTTGAGCTAATTTATTGAGTGTAAATTACTCATAAAGTTAGCGGCTGGTTAAACCTCAGAGATCACAGAGCTGTTTCCAAAAGCAGTTAAATCACATGTGTCTGCACTGACCCCGCGGGACGAGGGCTAAACCTGCACGGGACGGTCTAAATGAAGGGTCCTCAGAGGAATATGTACAGCAGAGTTTGACCTAATTACAACACAGAGACAGATGGACCGCATCAGGACTGAGTCTGACAGAACTGTAGATAAACAACAGAGAACAGAGAGAGGAGCAGACCCAGAGATTAGTCCTGGTTTAGACCTGGTTTAGTCCTGGATTAGTCCTGGTTTAGACCTGGTTTAGTCCTGGATTAGACCTGGTTTAGACCTGGATTAGACCTGGTTTAGACCTGGTTTAGTCCTGGATTAGACCTGGTTTAGACCTGGTTTAGACCTGGATTAGACCTGGATTAGACCTGGTTTAGACCTGGTTTAGACCTGGATTAGTCCTGGTTTAGACCTGGATTAGTCCTGATTAGACCTGGTTCAGACTTTAATATTGATTTATCTTGAGTGGAAGTTAGTATGAAAAGCATGAAGAGCATGAAAATGAACGGTCATGTGGTAATTGCAAAAATCTAAATATCATTTGCCCACCGTTGTGTTACAACGTTTAAACAAGATGATTTTTGCAAATGTCATTTGACTGATGTGTGTGCTGTCAGTGAATGGGTAGAGAACATATTCAGCTGCTCTGTTTATTTGAGTCTCTGGAGGTTTAGGACTTATAACAGCACACGGGCCTGTGCTTCCTCATCAAAGACTGTTAAACTGACATCTACCACTCGTCTTCAGACCTGTCCCAAACTTGATCTCACTGAAAGAATCTGCAGAGTTAAACAAAATACAACCAAAGTTTACTGTAAAAGAACAGAGTCTGATTAACGTCTGTTCTTAGATTAAAGCTCTGATAAATAACGCCCAGCCTGTCCATCCTGATTCTGTTTCTGTTCCGTAGAATTACTCAGTTTGATTTCCAGGAGGCGGGACAAACGGAGCAGATTAAACCAATCAGAGAAAAGAGGCAAAAAGTCCGTCCAGTTTTAGATAAAACCATTAGAACTGGTCGATGTCGGGTTGGGTTAGACACAGGCTTAAAGTGTAGGGTTCAGACCCGACTTAAACCCGTTCGGAGAATGATGGTGTCTGGAGTTTTTCTGTGGAGCTGACTTCCTGATGTCGTCACCTGGGGGCGCTGCAGGAGTTAAACCTGTGATAAATGTGAGCCATGTGTCTCTCTGCAGCGAGACCACATCAAAGGGGGACTGTTCTCCCACAATGCACTGCTCTTAGAGTGGATACAGGTGTGAAGGCAGCTGTACGTCCCGGGTCCCGGAGGGTTTATCGCATCACTTCCTGTTTACATCAAAGACTGAGTCGATGCATTAAACCTGCTCCAGGACCTCACACCTGTGTCTTAAAGGCACCGACAGGACTTTGGGAGCAGACAGGAGCAGCCCCACAGAATGAAAAACAGAGTTATCTTAACTCATCAACAAAAGTGATTAGTGCAGTATTGAAGCCTGTTATTAAGGTTTAAGACTTGTAAAGACTTTGTAAAGGATTTTTCTCGGTCTCAATCCCAAAAGGCTTTGGTATTTTGATATTTATAGATATAGACCAACCAAGACAAATTACATATTTTTCCTTGTGTGGAAAAACTTTTTTTTTTTCATTCATTTTCTTCTGCTTTATCCCGTTTTGGGGTCGCGGGGCTGGAGCCTATCCCAGCAGCTTTGGGTCTGAGAGGTTTCACCAACCATTCACTCTCAGTCACTAGGAATACTTTAGAGTTACCACTTAATCTACACATACAGGTGTTGGGACGGAGGGAGGAACCTGGAGAGAACCCACGGAGACACGAGGAGGACAGACTCCAGAGAGACCAGAGTTAACCAGGTCTAAACCAGGTCTAAACCTGGACTAAACAAGGACTAAACCAGGTCTAAACCAGGTCTAAACCAGGTCTAAACCAGGTCTAAACAAGGACTAAACCAGGTCTAAACCAGGACTAAACCAGGACTAAACCAGGACTAAACCAGGTCTAAACCAGGACTAAACCAGGACTAAACCAGGACTAAACCAGGTCTAAACCTGGACTAAACAAGGACTAAACCAGGTCTAAACCAGGTCTAAACCAGGTCTAAACCAGGACTAAACCAGGACTAAACCAGGTCTAAACAAGGACTAAACCAGGTCTAAACCAGGACTAAACCAGGACTAAACCAGGACTAAACCAGGTCTAAACCTGGACTAAACCAGGACTAAACCAGGACTAAACCAGGTCTAAACCAGGACTAAACCAGGTCTAAACCAGGACTAAACCAGGTCTAAACCAGGACTAAACAAGGACTAAACCAGGTCTAAACAAGGACTAAACCAGGTCTAAACCAGGACTAAACCAGGACTAAACCAGGACTAAACCAGGTCTAAACCTGGACTAAACCAGGACTAAACCAGGACTAAACCAGGTCTAAACCAGGACTAAACCAGGTCTAAACCAGGACTAAACCAGGTCTAAACCAGGACTAAACTAAGACTAAACCAGGACTGAACCAGGATTAAAGGCAAGACTGATAGTGAGAAGAAACCGTGTTCTGTTGAGACAAAAGACTAACATCTGAAACACTGAACTACTTTAATGTAAAGTGTGTGTCTACAGAAGCCTCAGAGGGACAAACTTTACAAACTCAGTGGGTTTGTAAAGGTCTGTGTCTAATCAACTTAATGCTGTTGTTGGAACTCACAGACTCTGAACCCGGACTTCGTGTCGTCGATGCTCCTCTGCTCGCCGCCGCCGCCGCCGCCGCTGGAAAGCGTGGTGACATTTCCTCGCTCGCAGTAGTTTACGCAGCGCTCCTGAACGCACCGCACCTTGCATATGCTCGGCGTGAACATCACCTGAACGCGCTCGCCTCCCGCGTCCTGCCTCTGTCCGTCCGCTGCGTCCAAAAAACAACAGAAGAAAAGCGAACAGACGAGCGAGAAGGGCTGCATGTTTCACAGTTTCATCGTCAATAAACAACGTCCGACTCGTTTTAAAGGAAAAAAGTGAAAGGAAGGAAGGAAGTGTAAAGCTGTAGAGCGGGAGAGAACATGAACGCCGCGCCTCAGAGTGTTTGGTTTGAGAGATAATTGAAAGCAGCGGCCGGGCTCGGGTCCAAACTAAATGTTTCGCAGGGATCTCTCTCTCCTTCTTTCTCTCTTTCTTAACTGAGCGTGTGCAGGACGGCGGCCGATGATGCAACTGCTCTGGGCTCCGGTTCCTCGGGACAGAGCTGCTCTACAGTCCTCCAGCCACAGACACTGCACAGGCTTTTAACAGATTTCAGCAAAGGCTCAGGGCTTAGTTAAAGGTGCAGCGTGTAAAAAGCTGAACAAAGAGAAAACTCAATAGAAAGTATCCACTGGAGACTTTTTGACCCTGATCTCCAACATTTATAAAGTCTGAGGTGGACCTGGTTCAGCCATAAGAGAAACATTAGAGTTTAGCAGCTCTTGGATCCATCCACGTTTTAAAAGAGTCACAGTAAACAAATAATCTGAGGTTTTACTCTGGTCCAGATCCAGAAAGGATGTAAAACTCTGTCTTAGGGCTCGATTTTTCCACTGGATTTGACCAAAAACCACAGACTGCACCTTTAATCAACAGTGATTACTCACACTGGACACTCCTGCCTCCGTTCTTTTATAGTTTAATTTGCACAAAATATGGTTGAATTGGTGAATATGCCTTAAGCAGGTTTCAAACAGTGATGGATGTGTTTTGAGATTTAGTTTTATTTGAGTTTATTTGAATTTTGTGTGGGTTTAGTTTGGGGTTTACCTTCAGGAAATCTCAGCCCAATCCAAATAGTTTAATGTCCATTTTGTTCCAGACTCTAAATGGTTTAGACCAGATACAAACCTCTGATTGAGATGATATTTAAAATGTAAACGTGGGCAGTTTTAGATAATTAATTAAGATAGACAGAAAAACAATGTCTGAACCTCTGTAGAAAATATATATAAACTTAGTCTGCATAAAACCCTCATAAAACTGGGTCTGCAGTGATATACAGCTCCTGACTGTGATGAGGAAAACAGCTCCAGAATATATAGATCTAGGTTAGATACAGGCGATAAAACACAGCGTCTACTTTAGATTTAATGCACAAATAAGTTAAATATTCAGTATTTGGACTTGGTCAGTGTTTATGTCAGAGGAAGAAGCCTTGGTCTTAGCCAGTTGTCAACACAAAGGACCTGGACTGAGTTCTTCTCCAGGATGTGATACGAGAGCTTCAAAAACGTCCGTCCCCTTTAAACTCAGGAGGAAAATGGTGAACTACAGATACATTCACATTGATTCAAGTAGAACAAAGACTGATTTATTTCTACTGATGATAAAGAAACGTGGAGTCTGGATCCTATATTTTCATGTGTTTATGTGTGGGACTAAAGCTTATGTCGATTATACTCAGTTCATACTGTGTTTTATTGAGGGGTTCATAAGTAAACCTACTCTGCTTTGCCTCTGTGCCATTTTTAATCAGGTTCTGTTCTGAAATGGTGACAGAATTCAACCATAAACAGCTCCGGGTCCAGTCTGTCAGAGCCGATGATGGATGAGTGTTTGTGGCTGTTTTTGAATGAGCTCATGTCCTTAACAACGCGACGGGCTGCCAACCTGCCTCCGACACACTTAAGATTTATTTAAAGTGTGCCTTTGTTCGAGGTAAACGCTGGACTGAGGTGAAATCATTCATTCCCATGTCTTGAGCTCTGTGTATATGACATGTGACTGCTGTTGGATGCAGAGAACATGTCGTACACAAACATTTTCCTGCAGTGTTGCTGAGTGTGTGACCCTTTTAAAACATGCGCTCATCTAAATGTCTGCAGTTGAACATACTTTAAGAGCATACACTAAACAAGACTGCTTTGAGTTGGCCTAACATACATTTTTATGTCAAAGAAGATGTCCCTGAACAGATGTTTCTTAAGATTAAAGCTCCAGTCCATGATTTTTAAAAAATAAAACCAGACCAGTGTTTCCTCCAAAATACTAATCCATTTGACCAAACTGAAGTTTAGAGTTTAGCGTTAGCTTAGCTGTGACTTCAGCGTCAGGACGACAATTATCTCCTCCTCGTTAAACATTACGTGATTGAATTGACAGTATTTATCTGTGTTTTACGTTGTCTCCCTTTTCTCTGTTGATGCTTTTCTTTTTTCAGCTGTTTCTCTGTTAAAGACATATTCAGCTGAAAATACACTTTATCTGCAGCTGTTAAACTTCCTGGAACGTCATGTGACAAGTGTCGACCAATGGGAGCGCTCCTTTTTGGAGCATGTGATTGTCCAAGGTTTTCTGTTCCTGAATAGAGGTTCTCATCTATTACAATCTCTTACAATAAACACTAGATGGATCATAAAGACTGTTATTACACAAATGAATGATTTTACAATAAACTATTTGGGTTTAAACCATTTTCACAACGAGAAGAAAAAATATCAGGTACAGTCTGTTTCACAGATTGGACAAAAACACAGATGTTGCTGTTGTCACAAACAGATATGAAAGTGATAAAAAAAAAGAGAGAGAACATAATAGGAATATAGTCAGGCCTAGTTTGTGTTGGAGAGTTTGAAATAAGGCTTTAGCATCGTTTTTGCTTCGTGGACACTGCCATGAGACGGAACCAGAGCTGTCAGATTTCACAGCTCTCAATCTGATCAAACGGAGACACTCGTTCTTTTTAGCTTTAAATCAGAGCGACTTCTCACACAGTTTTTGACATGTTTTACTCTCAATATGGGATTTGTATCTAATGTTTTTCTTATAATTTCTTCTCTGAATGTGTACGTTCACTTCTGTTTCTTTTTCAACAGTAAACTCACTGCAGACAAGTCAAACCTGAGCTGGTGCCTCTCTGTGAGTGGAAGCTCTTCTCACTGATTGGACCAGAGGTCGCCGTGGAGACGTCGCTGAGGCGTCCTCCCGCTGCCGTCGAAACGCCGAAAGGCGTCCCTCCCTCGCCGTCGGAGAGGATGAGCGTGCGCGACCAGCGCTCCTTCTCGATGGTCTCAAGTGGAGGAGGCCGGCCATTTTGCTCCCTCTTCCTCCAACGGCCTTCCTAAGAGAACGGACTGGACCTCCTTCACACTGGAACCAGAAAGCACTGAGAAAGACCGGACTGAACCAGGAAGACCCTGACTGAACCAGGACTGGACCTCCCCACACTGAACGAGAAAGACCAGAGAAAGACCGGACTGAACCAGAGGAAGACCTGACTCTGAACCAGGACTGGACCTCCCTCACACTGGAACGAGACCAGAGACCAGCACGGACTGAAACCAGTGGAAGACCTCACTGAACCAGGACTGGACCTCC
>CM072160.1:704130-726920 GCA_036850595.1 Rhyacichthys aspro
AACCAGGTCTAAACCAGGTCTAAACAAGGACTAAACCAGGTCTAAAACCAGGACTAAACCAGGACTAAAACCAGGACTAAACCAGGATCTAAACCAGGACTAAACCAGGACTAAACCAGGTCTGAACCAGGTCTAAAACCAGGACTAAACCAGGACTAAACCAGGTCTAAACCAGGTCTAAACCAGGTCTAAACCAGGACTAAACCAGACCTAAACCAGGCTAAAACAAGGTCTAAACCAGGACTAAACCAGGACTAACCAGGACTAAACCAGGACTAAACCAGGTCTAACCAGGTCTAAACCAGGACTAAACCAGGACTAAACCAGGTCTAAACCAGGACTAAACCAGGTCTAACCAGGACTAAACCAGGTCTAACCAGGACTAAACAAGGACTAAACCAGGTCTAAAACCAGGACTAAACAGACTCAACAGGCCCAAACCAGGTCTAAACCAGGACTAAACCAGGACTAAACTAGGACTAAACCAGTTCTAAACTCCCCCCCCCCCCGGGACTAAACCAGGACTAAACCAGGACTAAACCAGGTCTAAACCAGGACTAAACCAGGTTCAAACCAGGACTAAACCAGGTCTAAACCAGGACTAAACTAAGACTAAACCAGGACTGAAACCAGGACTAAAGGCAAGACCGATATAGTGAGAAGAAACCCGTGTTCTGTTGAAACAAAAGACTTAACATCTGAACACTGAACTACTTTAATGTAAAGTGTGTGTCTACAGAAGCCTCAGAGGGACAAACTTTACAAACTCAGTGGGTTTGTAAAGGTCTGTGTCTAATCAACTTAATGCTGTTGTTGGAACTCACAGACTCTGAACCCGACTTCGTGTCGTCGATGCCCCCCTGCTGCCGCGCGCCGCCGCTCGCTGGAAGCGGTGACATTTCCGTCGCAGTAGTTTACGCAGCGCTCCTGAACGCACCGCACCTTGCATATGCTCGGCGTGAACATCACCTGAACGCGCTCGCCTCCCGCTCTGCTCTGTCCGTCCGCTGCGTCCAAAAAACAACAGAAGAAAAGCGAACAGACGAGCGAGAAGGGCTGCATGTTTCACAGTTTCATCGTCAATAAACAACGTCCGACTCGTTTTAAAGGAAAAAAGTGAAAGGAAGGAAGGAAGTGTAAAGCTGTAGAGCGGGAGAGAACATGAACGCCGCGCCTCAGAGTGTTTGGTTTGAGAGATAATTGAAAGCAGCGGCCGGGCTCGGGTCCAAACTAAATGTTTCGCAGGGATCTCTCTCTCCTTCTTTCTCTCTTTCTTAACTGAGCGTGTGCAGGACGGCGGCCGATGATGCAACTGCTCTGGGCTCCGGTTCCTCGGGACAGAGCTGCTCTACAGTCCTCCAGCCACAGACACTGCACAGGCTTTTAACAGATTTCAGCAAAGGCTCAGGGCTTAGTTAAAGGTGCAGCGTGTAAAAAGCTGAACAAAGAGAAAACTCAATAGAAAGTATCCACTGGAGACTTTTTGACCCTGATCTCCAACATTTATAAAGTCTGAGGTGGACCTGGTTCAGCCATAAGAGAAACATTAGAGTTTAGCAGCTCTTGGATCCATCCACGTTTTAAAAGAGTCACAGTAAACAAATAATCTGAGGTTTTACTCTGGTCCAGATCCAGAAAGGATGTAAAACTCTGTCTTAGGGCTCGATTTTTCCACTGGATTTGACCAAAAACCAGACTGCACCTTTAATCAACAGTGATTACTCACACTGGACACTCCTGCCTCCGGTTCTTTATAGTTTAATTTGCACAAAATATGGTTGAATTGGTGAATATGCCTTAAGCAGGTTTCAAACAGTGATGGATGTGTTTTGAGATTTAGTTTTATTTGAGTTTATTTGAATTTTGTGTGGGTTTAGTTTGGGGTTTACCTTCAGGAAATCTCAGCCCAATCCAAATAGTTTAATGTCCATTTTGTTCCAGACTCTAAATGGTTTAGACCAGATACAAACCTCTGATTGAGATGATATTTAAAATGTAAACGTGGGCAGTTTTAGATAATTAATTAAGATAGACAGAAAAACAATGTCTGAACCTCTGTAGAAAATATATATAAACTTAGTCTGCATAAAACCCTCATAAAACTGGGTCTGCAGTGATATACAGCTCCTGACTGTGATGAGGAAAACAGCTCCAGAATATATAGATCTAGGTTAGATACAGGCCATAAAACACAGTGTCTACTTTAGATTTATTGCACAAATAAGTTAAATATTCAGTATTTGGACTTGGTCAGTGTTTATGTCAGAGGAAGAAGCCTTGGTCTTAGCCAGTTGTCAACACAAAGGACCTGGACTGAGTTCTTCTCCAGGATGTGATACGAGAGCTTCAAAAACGTCCGTCCCCTTTAAACTCAGGAGGAAAATGGTGAACTACAGATACATTCACATTGATTCAAGTAGAACAAAGACTGATTTATTTCTACTGATGATAAAGAAACGTGGAGTCTGGATCCTATATTTTCATGTGTTTATGTGTGGGACTAAAGCTTATGTCGATTATACTCAGTTCATACTGTGTTTTATTGAGGGGTTCATAAGTAAACCTACTCTGCTTTGCCTCTGTGCCATTTTTAATCAGGTTCTGTTCTGAAATGGTGACAGAATTCAACCATAAACAGCTCCGGGTCCAGTCTGTCAGAGCCGATGATGGATGAGTGTTTGTGGCTGTTTTTGAATGAGCTCATGTCCTTAACAACGCGACGGGCTGCCAACCTGCCTCCGACACACTTAAGATTTATTTAAAGTGTGCCTTTGTTCGAGGTAAACGCTGGACTGAGGTGAAATCATTCATTCCCATGTCTTGAGCTCTGTGTATATGACATGTGACTGCTGTTGGATGCAGAGAACATGTCGTACACAAACATTTTCCTGCAGTGTTCCTGAGTGTGTGACCCTTTTAAAACATGCGCTCATCTAAATGTCTGCAGTTGAACATACTTTAAGAACATACACTAAACAACATACATTTTTATGTCAAAGAAGATGTCCCTGAACAGATGTTTCTTAAGATTAAAGCTCCAGTCCATGATTTTTTAAAAATAAATACCAGACCAGTTTTTCCTCCAAAATACTAATCCATTTGACCAAACTGAAGTTTAGAGTTTAGCGTTAGCTTAGCTGTGACTTCAGCGTCAGGACGACAATTATCTCCTCCTCGTTAAACATTACGTGATTGAATTGACAGTATTTATCTGTGTTTTACGTTGTCTCCCTTTTCTCTGTTGATGCTTTTCTTTTTTCAGCTGTTTCTCTGTTAAAAGACATATTCAGCTGAAAATACACTTTATCTGCAGCTATTAAACTTCCTGGAACGTCATGTGACAAGTGTCGACCAATGGGAGCGCTCCTTTTTGGAGCATGTGATTGTCCAAGGTTTTCTGTTCCTGAATAGAGGTTCTCATCTATTACAATCTCTTACAATAAACAGGAGATGGATCAGAAAGACTGTTTTTACACTAATTATTGATTTTACAATAAACTATTTGGGTTTAAACCATTTTCACAACGAGAAGAAAAAATATCAGGTACGATCTGTTTCACAGATTGGACAAAAACACAGATGTTGCTGTTGTCACAAACAGATATGAAAGTGATAAAAAAGAGAGACAACATAATAGGAATAGAGTCAGGCCTAGTTTGTGTTGGAGAGTTTGAAATAAGGCTTTAGCATCGTTTTTGCTTTGTGGACACTGCCATGAGACGGAACCAGAGCTGTCAGATTTCACAGCTCTCAATCTGATCAAACGGAGATACTCTCAATATGGGATTTTTATCAAACCTGAGCTGGTGCCTCTCTGTGAGTGGAAGCTCTTCTCACTGATTGGACCAGAGGTCGCCGTGGAGACGTCGCTGAGGCGTCCTCCCGTCGCCGTGGAGACGTCGCCGAGGCGTCCTCCCGTCGCCGTGGAGACAGAGCGGCGCCGCCCGCGCTCCTTCTCGATGTGTCTCATGAGGAGGGCGGCCATTTTGTCTCCTCTTCCTCCAACGGCCTTCCTCAAGAGAACGGACTGGACCTCCCTCACACTGGAACGAGAAAGACCAGAGAAAGACCGGACTGAACCAGAGGAAGACCTGACTGAACCAGGACTGGACCTCCCTCACACTGGAACGAGAAAGACCAGAGAAAGACCGGACTGAACCAGAGGAAGACCTGACTGAACCAGGACTGGACCTCCCTCACACTGGAACGAGAAAGACCAGAGAAAGACCGGACTGAACCAGAGGAAGACCTGACTGAACCAGGACTGGACCTCCCTCACACTGGAACGAGAAAGACCAGAGAAAGACCGGACTGAACCAGAGGAAGACCTGACTGAACCAGGACTGGACCTCCCTCACACTGGAACGAGAAAGACCAGAGAAAGACCGGACTGAACCAGGACTGGACCTCCCTCACACTGGAACGAGAAAGACCAGAGAAAGACCGTACTGAACCAGAGGAAGACCTGACTGAACCAGGACTGGACCTCCCTCACACTGGAACGAGAAAGACCAGAGAAAGACTGGACTGAACCAAAGAAAGACCAGACTGGACCAGAGAAAGACCTGACTGAACCAGAGAAAGACCAGACTGAACCAGAGAAAGACTGGACTAAAACAGGACTGAATCAGGACTAGAACAGACCTGAACCAGGTCTAGACCAGACTGGACCAGGACCAGTGCGAACTATGCTGTAAAAGTGTAAAGTTGTTGTTTTTGTAAAAAGCCTGATCCTGTGTTTATTTCCAGATTAGAGCAGAACAAAAACACAGCTTTATCATCAGTTCTGATACAGTCTGGACCCACAGAGACTCAGAGACACACAGACGCCTCGCTCTGAGCTCACTCTCACAAAAACACACTACGGCTGCTCAACTGTAGCAGCGCCCCCTGGTGGACAGAGGGTTAACACTGGAAGAGTTTAGAAACACAGGATATTCAGGGACGGGCAAAAACAGCACAGGTATTTATTCATTAAAGCTACTGTAAGTTTGACATAAATGGTTTAAACTCACATGAATTTACAGGAAAAAAGACACCCAGAAGTCTGTTCAGTGACTTTAAAACACAAAATCTGTATTAAATACAAGGAGCAGACACAGAACAGCACCAGGCCCAGTGTTTAAAGCTCAAAGACATGTGGAGTTTAGAGTATTCAGAGGCTTCTGGAAACAAAACACAAAACTGGATTTAATAAAGTGAGGAACTGATATTGAGCAGATTTCGTCCAGCTTTGGTCAGAGCCGTGTCTGAACCTGTCACAGGAGAAAGTATCGGAGCATCTTCCCACACTGACCACTGACCTCCACCTTCCACATCTGACCTTTGACATTTGCCCTCTGCGTGTTTACCAAACAAACCATAAAAATCGTAAATCCTCTTTTCATTCAAACCTGTTTCTGACAGAGCTGAGGCCAGTGGTTTTTACTAAATATTCATGTTTTAAATGAATAAGTGTCTCTCTTCGAGTCCGTAATGGTCTGAAGTTGTATTAGAATCAGAGTCAGTCGCCACCTGCTGTTTTCAGACAGAACTGCAGTGAGATGAACTGGCTTCAATCAAAGACGTTTATTTGTGGATATTCTTTAAGTCATTTAGAGTCAATAACATATAATTGTATGTTTAAAGTATTTTAGAACACGATGTTGTAAAGTCATTTTCATCAGATCATTTTTAACACGTTCATTCAGTCCAAAATGAAAATGTAATGAGACGAATGTGACTCACCTCAGAGTTTGTTTCTTCTTCTCTTCCTCGTCCTTCGTCCTGTTCTCCTGTTTCCCATCATGCACCTCCCGCCGCGTCTCCGGACTCACCGTCGTCTTCAGACTCAGTCCGTCCTCATCTGTCCTGAGGAAACATGGACTCGGTTTACAGGAGACCCAAAACCTTGTCCACACTAACACAGAACATAATCACATCTGACTAGTTTTGATTTCTGGAGCTGAAACAGAGACAGTCCAGTTTGTGTTGGAGTGTGGACAGTTCCAACCTTTCAGCAGCAGCAGGGTTGTCTTCAGGGACCAGTGAGACGTCGTTTGTTGCAGGTGTTTTGTTGGAGTTAAATCCTACGTTCGAACCCGAAGACGAAGCCGCGGGACGGACCGACCCGAGCGGCGCCGTCACCGCGGACGACTGACAGCGGTCGCCGTAGAAACCGGGACGACACAAACAACGGTCGGACGACCAGCAGGTGGCGCCGTTACGGCAACGAGGAAGACATCGAGCTGAAACCAAACACACCACAAGAGGTTTCAGACATTTATGAAGAATCGAGGTTCTTCTGTGTCACTGACACCCACGGCCCGGGGGCCAAATACGGCCCTTTGAAAGGGTTTATGTGGCCTTCTAGATCTTAACCTACCACTACCTACTACACTGAAATCCAACTAAAACCTGTTCAAATCCAACTAAAACCTGTTCAAATCCAACTAAAACCTGTTCAAATCTAACTGAAACCTGTTCAAATCCAACTAAAACCTGTTCAAATCCAACTAAAACCTGTTCAAATCCAACTGAAACCTGTTGAAATCCGTCTAAAATCTGTACAAAATCTGAGTAAAACCTTTTCACAAATGAAGATAAAACTTTAATCTCCATCTTCAGCCGCTGAAAGGATTCTTATGTTTTATAATCCTCTAAATACAGATATAATATAAATACTGATCCCGTTGGGGAGTATTTTGGGGAGTATTTTGGGGAGTATTTTGGGGAGTATTTTGGGGAGTATTTTGGGGAGTATTTTGGGGAGTATTTTGGGGAGTATTTTGGGGAGTGGGCCGGTGTTTCAGTCGGGACCCTCCTCTTCTCAAAGTGAGTTACATAATGAGGGTCTGATGTGGGGGGGCAGAGTCGGGGTAAATCCCTTCAGTCGGGTCTGTCCGGTCTTTAATCCCAGTCTTTAATCCCAGTCTATTCACATCTCACAGACCACTCTGAACACAGTCAGAGACCCAGTAAGACCAGACCTAGACCAGACCCAGTAAGACCAGACCTAGACCAGACCCAGTAAGACCAGACCTAGACCAGACCCAGTAAGACCAGACCTAGACCAGACCCAGTAAGACCAGACCTAGACCAGACCCAGTAAGACCCAGACCCAGACCCTGTAAGACCCAGACCCTGTAAGACCCAGACCCTGTAAGACCCAGACCCAGTCCATGTAAGACCCAGACCCAGTCCATGTAAGACCCAGACCCTGTAAGACCCAGACCCAGCCCATGTAAGACCCAGTCCATGTAAGACCCAGACCCTGTACGACCCAGACCCAGTCCATGTAAGACCCAGACCCTGTCCATGTAAGACCCAGACCCTGTAAGACCCAGACCCAGTCCATGTAAGACCCAGACCCTGTAAGACCCAGACCCTGTAAGACCCAGACCCTGTACGACCCAGACCCAGTCCATGTAAGACCCAGACCCTGTAAGACCCAGACCCAGTCCATGTAAGACCCAGACCCTGTAAGACCCAGACCCTGTAAGACCCAGACCCTGTACGACCCAGACCCAGTCCATGTAAGACCCAGACCCTGTAAGACCCAGACCCAGTCCATGTAAGACCCAGACCCTGTAAGACCCAGACCCTGTAAGACCCAGACCCTGTAAGACCCAGACCCTGTACGACCCAGACCCAGTCCATGTAAGACCCAGACCCTGTAAGACCCAGACCCAGTCCATGTAAGACCCAGACCCTGTAAGACCCAGACCCTAAAGACCCAGACCCTGTAAGACCCAGACCCTGTACGACCCAGACCCAGTCCATGTAAGACCCAGACCCTGTAAGACCCAGACCCAGTCCATGTAAGACCCAGACCCTGTAAGACCCAGACCCTGTAAGACCCAGACCCTGTAAGACCCAGACCCTGTAAGACCCAGCAGAGGAAGTTTAAGTCCTAAACTGTGACCTTAATCCTGTGGAATATTTGAACTGACTCAGAGTTCACACAAACAAACAATAATCGTTGTTCTGACTATATTTAACAGATTTCAGGGAGTCTTTCGTTCTGGGACGTCCTCAGAGACACTGCTGGTTCACAGTTCACACCTCGGACGGATTCAGAAGGTTGTGTTTTTGTGAAGTGAGAACTACCACTGCATCAAGATTCTCTGTGGACTGGTTTAGGTTGGACTGGACTGGTTTAGACTGGTTTAGACTGGTTTAGGCTGGACTGGTTTAGACTGGTTTAGACTGGTTTAGACTGGACTGGACTGGTTTAGACTGGTTTAGGCTGGACTGGTTTAGACTGGTTTAGACTGGTTTAGGCTGGACTGGACTGGTATAGACTGGTTTAGACTGGTTCAGGCTGGACTAGACTCACGTTTGGTGCAGCTCCTGGTTTTGGGCGACCAGCTCCATCCGAAACAACACTTGCCTCCACAAACATTAGACCTGAAACAGAAAATACAAGATCATTCTGTATTAGAGTATGTCTCCTGATTAAGTCCTGGTTTAGACCTGGTTTAGACCTGGTTTAGACCTGGTTTAGACCTTGTTTAGACCTGGTTTAGTCCTGGTTTAGTCCTGGTTTAGACCTGGTTTAGTCCTGGTTTAGTCCTGGTTTAGTCCTGGTTTAGACCTGGTTTAGTCCTGGTTTAGTCCTGGTTTAGACCTAGGTTAGACCTGGATTAGTCCTGGTTTAGACCTGGGTTAGACCTGGTTTAGACCTGGGTTAGACCTGGGTTAGACCTGGATTAGTCCTGGTTTAGACCTGGGTTAGACCTGGTTTAGACCTGGGTTAGACCTGGGTTAGACCTGGTTTAGACCTGGGTTAGACCTGGGTTAGTCCTGGTTTAGACCTGGTTTAGACCTGGTTTAGACCTGGTTTAGTCCTGGTATAGACCTGGTTTAGACCTGGTTTAGACCTGGTTTACACCTGGTTTAGACCTGGTTTAGACCAGTTTTAGTCCAGGTTTAGTCCAGCTGCTCTTATTTGTCTTGCGTTGAGACTGACGGCTCAAACAGAGGCTGAGTGTTTGAGGGTCTTTAAAGGGTGGTCCCGTTCACACAAACAGAGCGGCTCAGTGTTTGTATCTCCTGTGAGGACATAAAACCTGTGCTCACACCTCGACCCGAGCTGCAGACCTAGACCCAGACCTAGACCCAGACCTAGACCCAGACCCAGACCCAGCTCCAGACCCAGCTCCAGACCCAGACCCTTCTCCAGACCCAGCTCCAGACCCAGACCCAGCTCCAGACCCAGCTCCAGACCCAGACCCAGCTCCAGACCCAGCTCCAGACCCAGCTCCAGACCCAGCTCCAGACCCAGCTCCAGACCCCAGACCCAGCTCCAGACCCAGCTCCAGACCCAGCTCCAGACCCCAGACCCAGCTCCAGACCCAGCTCCAGACCCAGCTCCAGACCCAGCTCCAGACCCCACTCCCGTCGCCCGCTGTGGACGCTGGGCCTGAGAGGACCCCCACTCGGGCAAAAGCAGCAATAAGGATTTACTGAGACATTCCCAGTGTTAAAGGTGTAACTATATAAACACGGCATAAATGTTAAAAACCCAAGGATAGTATTTCATGACACAAGTAAACGGTGCCTATTCCAAGAACTTTCAATGCACTCACTCCCGATGTGCTTCTCCATGAGACAGTGAAATCTGTGTGTAACTGTGTGCCTTGCTCTAAGGCAGTGATGTCAAACTCAAAGTGGTGAGGGGCTGTGTAGTTTTAAAAACACAAACAATCATTTCCTCCTTTTATAGAAAACGGTTTTGGTTGAATTTGAACAGGTTTTAGTCGGATTTCAACATATATTAGATGGATTTCAAGAGGTTTTAGTTGAATTTTAAAACAGATTTTATTTATCTTTGTTGCAAAAATCAAATCCATCTAAAACATGTTTAATTCAATGAATAAAACCTAGAGCCAAAAACCTTCTAAATGTGTTGAAGGGCCACATGAAACATTGCAAAGGGCTGCATTTGGCCCCCGGACCGTGAGTTTGACGTGTGTTCTAAGGCCAAGAGAAGGTGGAGGTGGATGCAGTTTTATTTGATGATTTATTTAATAATTCAAAAGCAGTACCAAAAGATTTGAGAACATTTGTTCAGGGACCACCTGCTCAAACACACACACTGACTTGGTTTTGTCTGACCATGATCTTATCTTGTTTTGTCTTTATTCTAATTAGCCAATTGTGTTTCACATTAAACAAAATGATTTTGAAGCAACAACCCTTCTCTTCTTCTTACTCTTAAGAGATTTTCAGGTCTGTAGCTGGTGATAAACAGAATGCTGAGTGGTCTTCGTTAACTAAAAGCTAACTAAACTAAATAAAGGCTGGGACTGACGCCTCAGTGATAGATGTGAGTCAACACTGAACCCTGTGAACCGGCTTTAGCAGGACTTTAGCAGGACTTTAGCAGGACTTTAGCAGGACTTTAGCAGGACTTCAGTCTCGGCCCTGGTTTTATTCTTCATTTTCAGATGAAACGGTTTAGCCACTTTTAGAGAAAAGAGGAACCAGAGACAGGACGGATACAGGACCAGGTTTAAGTCCAAGTTTAATCCTGGTTTAGTCCTGATTCAAGTTGTTTGCCAAGTCTTTGGTTTAGTCCAGGTTTAGAGCTGGTTAATGAAGGTTTAGTCCTGATTCAGTCCAGGTTACAGTATTTGTATTAGTCCTAATAAGGTCTAATGTAGGTTTAGTCACGGTTCTAGTTTTTGATCTAGTCCATGTTTAGTCCTGGTTAAGATTAGCTCTTTTTATTAACATTTCCAGATACTTTTTGTCCATGTATTAAACTATTGTAGTCTATATTCATTTTCTATAGTTAAATATTAGTATAAAATCCTAAATTAACACACTTTCACAATTAATACGCTTAGATTAAGGTTAAAAATAAGACTTTAACTCTTAGGACCTGACAATACTCTGGACTTGCAGGTTTTCTTTCTCATTAATGGAACAAGATGGGACTCACGCGCGCACCGGGCCGGTCTCGTGCGTCCCTCGGGGCTGAGCAGCAGTCGCGTGTCCTCTGTCCTCCGCGTGCACCACCTGTACGTCGGCTCGTGCGTGACGTCCAGCTCCGCAGAGCGCGAGGAGCAGCAGCAGCCGCATGTTTCTGCCGCAGGTGCTTCTCTGGAGACGGGTCCGAGAATGGGACTCTATCAGAGGAGAGCCAGCCAATCAGAGGAGAGGAGCCAGGAGACCAGCCAATCAGAGGAGAGGAGCCAGGAGACCAGCCAATCAGAGGAGAGGAGCCAGGAGACCAGCCAATCAGAGGAGAGGAGCCAGGAGAGCCAGCCAATCAGAGGAGAGGAGCCAGGAGACCAGCCAATCAGAGGAGAGGAGCCAGGAGACCAGCCAATCAGAGGAGAGGAGCCAGGAGACCAGCCAATCAGAGGAGAGGAGCGAGGAGAGCCAGCCAATCAGAGGAGAGGAGCGAGGAGAGCCAGCCAATCAGAGGAGAGGAGCCAGGAGACCAGCCAATCAGAGGAGAGGAGCCAGGAGACCAGCCAATCAGAGGAGAGGAGCCAGGAGACCAGCCAATCAGAGGAGAGGAGGTAGAAGACCAGCCAATCACAGGAGAGGAGGAAGGTGCATAGAAGCCACAGAAAAAGTGGCAAGAAACTAAAAGAGTTTAGGAAGAACAAGAAGTTAGATAAATCAGAGATTGCCCTTGTTTAGTCTTGGTTCTGTCCTAATAAAGTCCTGGTTTAGACCTGGTTTAGCCCATGTTTGGCCCTGCTTTAGTCATTCTTTGAACCAATTGTTGGATTTGGCTGTTGGTTTAGGTGTGGTTTAGTTTTGTTCTAGTCTGGTTTAGTCTTTACGTTTAGTTTATTTTTGGTTTATTCTTGAATTAATCCTGGGTTTAGGCAAAGTCAAGGTCAATGTTTATTTCTACAACACATTTAAAACAATCACTGCTGCCCAAAGTACTGTACAGGCTTCAGGTTTTGGGCTTGTCAAATAGAAAAATCTACAATTAACACAATAAAGATACAATAAAAATAAAATAAGATAAGTCCGTGTTTTATTCATGTTTTTCCCCAGTTTACACCCGGTTTACTGCTGGTTTCGTGTTTAATTGAGTGTTTAATTACCACATTCTCCTCCTCTCTTCCTCGCTGTAATCTCTCTCCAGTCCAGACGGTGGCGGTAGCGGCTTTAAGGCTTTTTAAACCAGAGAAGACGCGCTGCAGACCCGTTCATAGTAACAAACGTGAAGCTAACCTTCAGTAACATTCAAGATTTAACTAATTTTTAAAAACTAATTAACTCTACGTATTTCCTAATCCGGATATACCAGTTTTGAGCTTTAAACGGACCCTTTGGGAGACTACACCAGCTCATATTATCGGTTAAGAAACATATTTGCCTTTTCTTAGCGGCGGCTAGGCTAGTTAGCTTAGCGGCTAACGGTGAAGCTAATGGATCTGTTCGGAGACTTACCGGAGCCGACACAAACCTCCGGTGAGCACCAAAAACACACGCACTTTTTTAATCCAAAGTGGGGTTTTTTTACTAGTGATGGATCAGTCCAGTGATGGATGTGGTTGGGATGTTGTCCACAGAAGAAAGAACAGGCTGAAAATAATCTGCACTGACAATACATACTACATATTATTACTATTTTATAACGGCCCACACCGACTAAACTAATAACTATAACGGTGGGCTGTTTAAGGGGTCGTTTCCATGGCAACGTAGGTCACTTGGTTCAGATTAGGAACTAAAGTCTGTATCCAACTAAATCCTGTACAGGTCCATCAAAACCTGAATTTTAAGTTCTACTAAAAGTAATATTTATCAAAAACATGTTTAAATCCAACCAAAACCTGTTTAAATCCATCCATGCCCTCTTTAAGTCTAACCAAAACTGTCTCAAATTCTACTAAAACCTCTCTGAATCCAACTAAAGCCTGTTCAGATCCAACTAACACCAGTCTGAATCCAACTAAAACCAGTTCACATCCACTTGAAACCTGTTAAAATCTATCTAAACCCTGTTTGAATCCAACTAAAACTGGTCCAAATCCTTACTAAACCAATTTTGTTTACTAGAACAGATTAATATGTGTTTGTTGTGTCCCAGGTCCAGCCCCAGTTCAACCAAATGACCCTAAAGAAGAGAACCATAACGAAACAGACCAAGACAGCAGCTTAAAACGAAAGAAGGGACCAGACCAGGACGAGGACCAGGAGGAGGTCAAGAGAGTCTGCAGAGAAGGTTTTCAGCCCCACAATGTTTGTCGCCTCCTTTTGCTTCATTAACGCTGTGTGTTTGAGCGAAACGCGGGGCTGTGGGCTAACTCTGCATCTGCCGTAGGTCTGCCCCGACTCAGAGGCTTCGCGGCGGCTCGACGAGGAGAACGGGACGAGATGCAGGATGCTCACGTGCTTTTGCCGGAGATGAACGGCCTCGCTCTGCCTAAAGCTGTGTAAGTGGAGTCTGTGGGTGCACTGATGAGAGTCTAAGAAAAAAGTCAGTTTGAAAGGTTTAAAAGCAGATTAAAACGGTCTAGAGTCAGTTCAGTCCGGTTTAGTAGAAGGGAAGAAGGTGGAAGAGGTGATGAGGAGGAGTTACATGAGCACTTGGTATCACAGTTTGATGTTTATAGTTTTGTGGTTTTAAACTGAGTCTTAAACTGAAACACTCACCTTTATTCACCTGGCTGTTTAACTGTTGCAGATCCCGTGTGTCGTACTTCGCTGTGTTCGACGGTCACGGAGGAGCACGAGCCTCGAGGTTCGCCGCTGAAAATCTCCATCACAATTTGGCCAAGAAGTTCCCCACCGGTGAGTAACAGACGAGAACACGCTCATGGAACCATCATTAGATATAAACTTCAACTAAATTGTACAGCAACTCCTTCTGAAAAAACAAACTGTTGTTTCAGGAGAAAGTGAAAACTTGGACAAACTGATAAAGAAGTGTCTCCTGGACACTTTTCGACAAACAGATGAGGACTTCTTGAAGAAAGCCTCCAGCCAGTGAGAATAAAAAGCCTTTAACCCTCATTTTATCCAGGTTTATCAGATGAATACTCATGTGTTGTTTGTGCTGGACAGAAAACCTGCGTGGAAGGACGGCTCCACAGCCACGTGCGCGCTCGTGGTGGACGACACTGTGTATGTGGCCAACCTCGGAGACAGCAGGGTAACATTCTGTATCCTGTAGGGCAGCCCTGGAGGAGACCCGTGTCCTAAATCTGTGTGTTTTCAGGCCGTGTTGTGTCGTATGGAGGAGACAGAGGGACAGAAGAGGCCTGTGACTCTGGCTCTGAGTAAAGAACACAACCCCACCATCTACGAGGAGCGCATGAGGATCCAGAGAGCGGGCGGCACCGTCAGGTAACACTCTGTCCTTAATAAAGAGTAAACCTGAACACACTGCGGCTCTGACCCGTGTGTCCTCTGCAGAGACGGCCGGGTGCTGGGCGTCCTGGAGGTGTCCCGCTCCATCGGAGACGGTCAGTACAAACGCTGTGGAGTCATTTCGACCCCGGATCTGAGGAGGTGTCAGCTCACGGCCAACGACAGGTAAAAAGAACCACACTGACACTACAAACTAATCTAAATAAAAAAGTTACTCCAGTTTTCATTCATTTTCCCAGGTTTATGATTCTTGCCTGTGACGGTCTTTTCAAAGTGTTTTCTGCCGATGAAGCCGTTAAATTTGTCCTCGGCGTCCTGCAGGTATCTCTCTAAAGTAACAAAACCCAACGCTGCTCTTTACACAGAGACGTATTAACCTGCTCCTTTAGTCTTTTACTTTTGTACTGTTCTGTACAATTAAAGGAAAACACAGTGGCTACAGACGTAGCCCCCTTTAGAAAATGGAAAATTGTCTCTAAAAGCTACTGTGTGTTTTCAGGACGGAGCAGAGTCAGCTCCAAACCCAGATGAAGATGAGGAGGAGTGTTTTGAAGCGGCCTGTCAGCAGCTGGCCTCTGAAGCCGTCAAACGAGGCTGCGCTGATAACGTCACAGTGATCCTTGTCTCCATTCGATTCTGAATAAATACCTCTTTTTCGTTTTTTTTCACAATAAAACCACTCTTTTCTTTAGTTCTGTCTCCTCTGAGTCTGGTTCAGTTCAGTTTTCTGTTTTTAGGAATATCTGATGTTCTTCATCTTATGGTATGACTTAAATCACTCTAAAAAGATTTAACGCAAGGTCACGTCATTAAATAAACCATTTTTAATAAAACCTCCAGTACTTCTTGTGTTTTTAATGTGTAAGGTTCAGTTTAATTGTATATAACACGTAACAAAGAGGCACATTTTTTATTTATATTTCTCACTGGATGCGTTTGTCTTTGGTCTCAAGTCTGTCCTTTAATCCTAAGATCATTGGTTCTCAAACTCTTCACATCAAGTACCAGCCCAGAAAATATTTGTCTTAGCACCTTTATGCCAATATGGATCTATGCCACTTAAAGTTTTATATGAACACATACCTATCTACCTACAGTATATGAATGTTATGAAATTAATTTTGTTTGCAGCTGCTTCTTGAAATCAGTTTTTTAGGAATCCATACATTTAGTGGAATAGTAAAGTGTTTTATAGAAAAGCTGTTGCAGAAATCAACAGTCTACATTTTGAGAGAGAGAGTGCCAAAAGAGGGACCTGTACCACAGTTTGAGAAACACTGCTTTAGACAGTTTTTCCAAAAAGCATATTTCTATATTTGAGATTAAAAAAATCAAACTAGACTCTTCCCTTTTTCCTGTTTTCTCTTCTCAAAGAGTGAATAACATCTGACAAATCAACCCTCAGTGAAAACAAACTTTATTTCGCTGTGAATTCCCGTGTGTGCCGCTGTAGTTCCTCTCCGCGCCGCTGGGGGCCGCGCTGGTTGGCTGCTCCGGTCACGTGACCCGGATGTTTTGCGGAAGGCGTCGTGTAGCAACAGCAGCTGCTTCAGACCGGGCTCTGACAGCTGTTAAAAACACCGCGTTTAACCGGAATTTTTACAGAATCGAGTCCAAATGCGCCGCGAAACCAGCTCTGACTCGGTTCTGATGTTTTATATGAGGTGTTTATTTAGTTTTTTATAATTATAATGAGCGCGCGCGACGGGTTTTAGCGGTAAACGGACACAGACGGAGCTGGACATGGACGCGCTGCTGGACTTTGAGGAGTGCGTTAAAGACTCTCCGCGTTTCAGGTAAAAACACGGTTCCAAAACTTTATATAAAAAGAAATAACGGAGAGGAAATACAGAGCGCATGCGCAGTTGTCCATACTCTCCTTAATATCCTTCCTTGCCTCCTTCACCTCCTCAGCTGCTTCTTTCTTTACACAACCTGATAATAAACTAAATTAATGCACAAATATCTTCTACATATGCAGACCAGTCAGTTATAAAACAAATAGTAAAATTCATTCGATTATTAAGTGCCATAGTAAGCATTTACCAACAGCTCAATAAATCAATACCATGTAAATAGGTAGAGCTAAGAAAAACAAGGAGAAATTGAGATCATATGGTCAAAGAAATCTATTGTTCACAATCTTTTCGACGACCTTACCTAATCTGCCACCTGTCAGCTGATTGAGCCATAATAATAAAAATATAATATAGCTCATCTTAAAAAGCTTTATTACTTTGCTTGGTATTTAAAACAGCCCTACTGTAGGCCATAATATAAACATAATTATGATGCATTTTATTTGCACTGCTCTTATTACCTCACTGTGGTGGTGTTATCATAGACTCAGATAATATTTGTGTGTGGTTGTTACAGACTGACCCTGGATCAGTTTGAAGCTGACGTCTGTCATCTGGAAACAACACTGGAGAAGGTACGAAATCACCAAAAGGGAGCCATTTTCAACAAACGTTTTGATTTGTATAAATGTCTTGTACATAAAGCCATCTAAAACCTGCTCAAATCCATCTAAAACCTGCTCAAATTCATCTAAAACATGTTCATACCGTCCTCAGACAGCTGAACTCTGCTGTAGATAACGCTCCTCTGTGTGTGTCCAGGTTCTGAGGCTCTGTGGGAAGATGGTGGAGGCAGGACAGATCTACAGCTCGTCCAATCAGCTGTTTCTGAGCAGTTTGAAGGAGCTGTGCACCGTCCACCGGAAGGACAGTGTCATCAGCGTGAGTTTATACAGAGAGCTTAAGTACAGGCCTTAATCTATGTTTGACGTCTGACTGGTTCTCCCTCAGAGCTGTCTGGACCAGTTTGATCAGGCTTTGAACGAGATAATCAGTTTCCACACAGTGAGTAGACAACATCATTTTATTTATACAGCTACAAATCACAATAAAGTTATCTCATGACACTTTACAATTATAACAGATTCAGACAATGATCTTTAACCCAACAATTCCTCATGAAAGCACTTAGGGAATGTGGCAAAGAACACACAAAAGATTTAACATAAACCTCAAACTGCCCCCTGCTCTGGGTGGACAGCAATAAGTAACGGATAAGTTTATAACAGTACCACAATAATAGAGAGGTTGAGCCTCTGCATTAGGAGACTCTGAGGTCAGGCCCCGATCCTGAAACAGAAGTCTAAGGACTCTGGGGAGAGTAACAATAAACATAAAAATGGACAGGACAAGACTTTGTGCAGCAAAAATTATATTAGACATGAGCCCTGTCCCCTGAGTCCAGATTCTGTACTGTACCTGCTTAGAAACAGTCTCAGTCTGGATCAGAAGCAGTAAAAGTTCAGTTAACCCAGTTTGTAATGATTATTTCCCTGTTACCCGTGTTTCCAGACGCTGTTGGATCAGACGCAGAGAGCCATCAGTCAGCAGCTCTCCAGCCTCTGTTCACAGTCTGTATTTAACCACATTTACCTCCAGCAGCTCATACAGTCTCACGAACGTACCTCTAATCCCTGAGCCGTGTCTGTCAGGTTCCTGCCGCAGCTGTCCGACACCAGGAGAGAGTTCGTCCGAATCGGTGAAGACCTGGAGGCGGCGGCGGCGAAGAACGCTCAGGTTTCTCGACTGAAGCAAACGGAGGCAGAACGATCCAGTCACCTGCTGCTGGCCACGAGGAAGTGCTACCAACACTTCGCCCTGGATTATTGTCTGCAGGTAACAACACTCGCCCGAGGCAGAGCTGCGCCAACGTTAACAACTGGGCCAAATCCAAACGTGCTCAGAAAACAAATTTAGTTGGATTTGAACAGGTTTTTGTAGGATTTGAATGTGTTTTAGTTGGATTTGAACAGATTTTAGTTGATTTTGGACTGGTTTAGTTGGTTTAAAACATGTTTTAGTTGGTTTTAAACAGGTTTTAGTTTTATCTGAATTGCTTTTAGTTTGTTTTAATCAGGTTTTACTTGGATTTGAACAGGTTCTTTAAATCTTTTCAGTTGAACTCGTTCAGGACCCAGCAGAGGGTGGACATCCTAAACTCAGTGAGTATTAAAGCGACTGTGACCTGCTCCAGTCTGATTCTGTTCTAACCCTTTAACCCTGTGTCTGTCGGCTCCAGGTTTTCTCCTTCGTTCAGGCCCAGTTCACCTTCTTCCACCAAGGCTTCGACCTGCTGCGAGACCTGGAGCCCACCATGAAAACCATGGCCTCACAGGTGACCTTTAACCTGTGACAGTGTTACGCCTCCGAGCGTCAGCCACAGTTTTCTCTGAAGTGTCTCCTGTTCCTCAGATTTCTCAGGTGTCGACAGAGTGTTCGTCCAAAAGGAAGGAGCTGGAGGGTAAACACCTGCAGGTCCAACAGAGAGTGAGTCACAGTGTCCCGTATATAACCAGACTGGTGCCAAAAAGTGCTCCTTTGGACAAAAGGGAAACATGATTCAGATTCAACTAAAACCTGTTTAGATCCAAAAAATGTATTCTAGATTTCTCTCTGAAACCTTTCTAATGTGACAGTTCAAAATGTGAATGAAATATGTCTCAGGAAGCATCTGTTAAAGGGCTGGATTTGTGTTTACCTCAGACTGAGACGTGTGTGTAAACCGAGCTGTGTTGTGTCTCAGGATGCGTCCGGGGAGCCGTCGGTCGGACCGTGTCCTCACAGCGGAGACGTGATCCAGGGACAGCTGTTCAAACGCAGCCGCAGGAAACACAAGACCTGGAAGAGGTTCGCTCACAAAACCATTCACTGTTTCTGCTCCAACTCACTGATTTTACACTTGTATTTTTCAGATGCTGGTTTTCAATCCGAGACAATCAGCTCCTGTACAGAAAATCCCACAAGGTGAAACTTTATCAGACATAACATCCATAGAAAATATAAAAGTGTCGACTCATTTCTCACATGTTTTATGTGTTTTTGCCGATTGATAGTTTGTTAATCTTCTCATTTTTGTTTCCATAAACGGTTTGTCGTCTCAGGAGCAGCCGCTGGTTCTGTTCGAGGACCTCAGACTTTGTGCCGTAAAACCTTTGGAAAACACCGACCGACGGTTCTGCTTCGAGCTGCTCTCTGTTCAGAAGTAAGACCTGGTTTAGACCTGGTTTCATTTTGGATCTTTTTTAAGTAGTTCTGTTTTCTGTTTCTATGGATTTGTTGTATCTTGGTTTAGAGCTGGTTTAGTCCAAGACCTGGTCCCTGGTCTTTGGTCTAATGCTGCAGTGGTTCAGTCCGGTCTTGTTCTGGTCTTTGGTCTAATGCTGCAGTGGTTCAGTCCGGTCTTGTTCTGGTCTTTGGTCTAATGCTGCAGTGGTTCAGTCCGGTCTTGTTCTGGTCTTTGCAGGTCCTGTGTGCTTCAGTCCGACTCGGAGCCGCTCAGACAAACGTGGCTCAGTGTTTTACAGGGAAGCATTGACCAGGCCTACAGAGAGGACCGCTCTGATATACAGGTGAGATCCTGCTAGAACCTGTTCCAGACCTGCTGGAACCTGTTCAAATCAAACTAAAACCGTTTCAGATCCACCTAAATCCTGTTTAAAACCATCTGAACCGTGCTTGTCAGACCTCAGACCCCGTGCCCCCGGCGCCCGCCCCTGACGGCTCTCCTCGGGCCCCTCTGGGGGTGGCCCTGCGCGGCCCCGGGAACCTCCTCTGCTGCGACTGTGGAGCGGAGCAGCCGCGATGGGCCTCCGTGAACCTCGGAGTTACCGTCTGCATCGAGTGCTCCGGCATCCACAGGTCAGGACCGCACGCTTTATTTACAGAGTCTGTCCCCGGGTCCGTCCCGGGCCCCTCCTGTGGCTCTGATGCGGTGGTGTTTTGGCAGGAGTCTGGGCGTTCACGTGTCCAAGGTGAGGTCCCTGACTCTGGACTCATGGGACTCAGAGCAGCTCAAGGTGAGAGTGAAAACTACACCGAGCGGTTCAGTCCGGTCTTGGTCTAGTCTGGTCTGGTCCCGGAGAGGCCTGTGTTTCTGATGTTTTTTAATTATGCTCTGTCCTGTCTTCTTCAGCTGCTGTGCATTCTGGGAAATGATGTCATTAACAGCATCTACGAGGCGCACTGCTCCGAAGAACGAGTCAAACCCCGACACGACAGCACCAGGTCTGAACCGGGTCTGAACCAGGTCTAAACCAGGACTAAACCGGGTCTAAACCAGGTCTAAACCAGGACTAAACCAGGACTAGACCAGGTCTGAACCGGGTCTGAACCAAGACTAAACCAGGACTAAACTAGGTCTAAACCGGGTCTGAACCAAGACTAAACCAGGACTAAACTAGGTCTAAACCGGGTCTGAACCGGGTCTGAACCAGGACTAAACCAGGACTAAACCAGGTCTAAACCAGGACTAGACCAGGTCTGAACCGGGTCTGAACCAAGACTAAACCAGGACTAAACTAGGTCTAAACCGGGTCTGAACCGGGTCTGAACCGGGACTGAACCGGATCTGAACCGGGTCTAATCCAGGACTAAACCAGGACTAAACCAGGTCTAACCCAGGTCTAAACCAGGACTAAACCGGGTCTAAACCAGGTCTGAACCAGGACTAAACCAGGACTAAACCAGGTCTAAACCAGGTCTAAACCAGGACTAGACCAGGTCTGAACCGGGTCTGAACCAGGACTAAACCAGGACTAAACCAGGTCTAAACCAGGTCTAAACCAGGTCTAAACCAGGACTAAACCAGGACTAAACCAGGTCTAAACCAGGACTAGACCAGGTCTAAACCAGGACTAGACCAGGTCTGAACCGGGTCTGAACCAAGACTAAACCAGGACTAAACTAGGTCTAAACCGGGTCTGAACCGGGTCTGAACCGGGACTGAACCGGATCTGAACCGGGTATAATCCAGGACTAAACCAGGACTAAACCAGGTCTAAACCAGGACTAAACCAGGACTAAACCAGGTCTAAACCAGGTCTAAACCAGGACTAAACCAGGTCTAAACCAGGTCTAAACCAGGTCTAAACCAGGACTAAACCAGGTCTAAACCAGGTCTAAACCAGGACTAAACCAGGACTAAACCAGGTCTAAACCAGGACTAAACCAGGTCTAAACCAGGACTAAACCAGGTCTAAACCAGGTCTAAACCAGGACTAAACCAGGACTAAACCAGGTCTAAACCAGGTCTAAACCAGGACTGAACCAGGACTAAACCAGATCTGAACCAGGTCTAATCCAGGACTAAACCAGGACTAAACCAGGTCTAAACCAGGACTAAACCAGGACTAAACCAGGTCTAAACCAGGTCTAAACCAGGTCTAAACCAGGTCTAAACCAGGTCTAAACCAGGTCTAAACCAGGACTAAACCAGGTCTAAACCAGGTCTAAACCAGGACTAAACCAGGACTAAACCGGGTCTAAACCAGGTCTAAACCGGGACTAAACCGGTCTAAACCAGGATCTAAACCAGGTCTAAACCAGGACTAAACCAGGACTAAACCAGGACTAAACCAGGTCTAAACCAGGACTAAACCAGGTCTAAACCAGGTCTAAACCAGGTCTAAACCAGGACTAAACCAGGTCTAAACCAGGTCTAAACCAGGACTAAACCAGGACTAAACCAGGTCTAAACCAGGTCTAAACCAGGTCTAAACCAGGACTAAACCAGGTCTAAACCAGGTCTAAACCAGGACTAAACCAGGACTAAACCAGGTCTAAACCAGGTCTAAACCAGGTCTAAACCAGGACTAAACCAGGTCTAAACCAGGTCTAAACCAGGTCTAAACCAGGACTAAACCAGGTCTAAACCAGGACTAAACCAGGACTAAACCAGGTCTAAACCAGGACTAAACCAGGTCTAAACCAGGTCTAAACCAGGTCTAAACCAGGACTAAACCAGGTCTAAACCAGGACTAAACCAGGTCTAAACCAGGTCTAAACCAGGTCTAAACCAGGTCTAAACCAGGTCTAAACCAGGACTAAACCAGGTCTAAACCAGGTCTAAACCAGGACTAAACCAGGACTAAACCAGGTCTAAACCAGGTCTAAACCAGGTCTAAACCAGGTCTAAACCAGGACTAAACCAGGTCTAAACCAGGTCTAAACCAGGTCTAAACCAGGACTAAACCAGGTCTAAACCAGGTCTAAACCAGGACTAAACCAGGTCTAAACCAGGACTAAACCAGGTCTAAACCAGGTCTAAACCAGGTCTAAACCAGGTCTAAACCAGGTCTAAACCAGGTCTAAACCAGGTCTAAACCAGGACTAAACCAGGACGAAACCGGGTCTAAACCAGGTCTAAACCAGGACTAAACCGGGTCTAAAGCGGGTCTAAACCAGGTCTAAACCAGGACTAAACCAGGTCTAAACCAGGTCTAAACCAGGACTAAACCAGGACTAAATCGTGTCTAAACCAGGTCTAAACCAGGACTAAACCAGGACTAAACCAGGTCTAAACCAGGTCTAAACCAGGACTAAACCAGGACTAAACCAGGACTAAACCAGGTCTAAACCAGGTCTAAACCAGGTCTAAACCAG
>CM072160.1:727019-760600 GCA_036850595.1 Rhyacichthys aspro
TTGAGCAGGTTTTAGTAGGATCTGAGCAGGTTTTAGTAAGATCTGAGCAGGTTCTAGTTGATCTGAGCAGGTTTTAGTAAGATCTGAGCAGGTTTTAGTAGGATCTGAGCAGGTTCTAGTTGATCTGAGCAGGTTCTAGTTGATCTGAGCAGGTTTTAGTAAGATCTGAGCAGGTTCTAGTTGATCTGAGCAGGTTTTAGTAAGATCTGAGCAGGTTCTAGTTGATCTGAGCAGGTTTTAGTAAGATCTGAGCAGGTTTTAGTAAGATCTGAGCAGGTTCTAGTTGATCTGAACAGGTTTTTGTAAGATCTGAGCAGGTTTTAGTAAGATCTGAGCAGGTTCTAGTTGATCTGAGCAGGTTTTTGTAAGATCTGAGCAGGTTTTAGTAAGATCTGAGCAGGTTTTAGTAAGATCTGAGCAGGTTTTAGTTGATCTGAGCAGGTTCTAGTTGATCTGAGCAGGTTTTAGTAAGATCTGAGCAGGTTCTAGTTGATCTGAGCAGGTTCTAGTTCATCTGAGCAGGTTTTAGTTGATCTGAGCAGGTTTTAGTAGGATCTGAGCAGGTTTTAGTAGGATCTGAGCAGGTTCTAGTTGATCTGAGCAGGTTCTAGTTGATCTGAGCAGGTTCTAGTTGATCTGAGCAGGTTTTAGTAAGATCTGAGCAGGTTTTAGTAAGATCTGAGCAGGTTCTAGTTGATCTGAGCAGGTTCTAGTTCATCTGAGCAGGTTTTAGTAGGATCTGAGCAGGTTTTAGTTGATCTGAGCAGGTTTTAGTAAGATCTGAGCAGGTTTTAGTCAAATTTGAACAGGTTTTAGTGGGATTTGGCCTGTCCCCGCTGTCTGTGTGTAGACAGGTGTGTCTGCTGCTGAAGAGAGGAGCCAATCAGTACGCAGTGGACGAGAGAGGACACGACCCATTGGCCATCGCCGTGGAAACCGCTCACGCCGACATCGTCACGCTGTGAGTGTGAGGCTTATCCCTGCTCCGTCACACGCATGAATAAAGAGTGAAAACATGTGTGTGCTCTCAGGCTGAGGATGGCTCGGATGAACGAAGAGATGAAAGATTCAGAGGGAGCGTTCGGAGTCGGAGGTGAGCCACGAAAACACGTCGTCACTGAGAAAAGATCCTCTGAACCACGGCCCGTTCACACTTCCTCAGTTTTTACGATTCACAGACGTCTCTCTGGAGAGTGTCACACGGAACACTGTTCAACACGGCTCAGTTCAGTACTCGGTTTACACGCTTTACACCTGCATCGGATCAGGTTTGAAATAGTTTTAAACTGGTTTTAGTTGGATTTCATCAGGGTTTAGTTATTTATTTTATTGATTTATTTGCACACAATAAAAATGTTCAACAAACAGAATGTATACAAAAATGAACAGTTCAAGTGCAGGGGCAAAAAACCCAAGAGGGCTTATTTTAAGGCCTCCTCCTTATAATACATACAAAAGATACATACAAGTAAAATTACAGTTTACACAGTAAATAACATAAAACAACCAATAAATGTTTAAAAAATCAGAGATTTAATCAAAAACTCTCTGAAGTATTTTTTAAATGACAATAGTGATGTGTTGATTTTAAGTAGGTGGGAAAATTCACTCCACAATTTACAGCCTCTATATCTTAAGCAAAACTGGGCTCTGGATGTTTTGATTTTGGCAAATGGAAGTCTTGATTTTGACGAGTATATTAGCTATGAACCTCTGAATTAGTTTTAAAATAAAATATGAAGTGCTCAGGTATGATACTTTGATTAAACTGGATTTTGTGCATAAAAATACAAATCTGATATTGACATTGATATCGTAGATATTAAGAATGTTGAGTTTGTAAAATAAATTAACAGATGATGTCAGTGGCTTCGAATGGGTCGCAATTCTAACAAAGCGCTTTTGCAAAATCAAGATTTTATTTAAAGTAGATGGTAAAGTGCTTGCCCAAACTATATTACAATAAGATAGATAAGGGTAAATTAAACTGTAGTATAGTGTAAGCATACATTTTGTATCAACCTGTCGACTAACTTTTCTTATAATACCAATTGATTTATTAATTTTTCTAGTTACCCAGTCAATATGATCTACACCCAAAAACCTAGTGGCTGAGACACGAGTTAATTCAACAGAAGCAATAGTAAGTTTAGAATTTATAGTCGCATACGTTTTTTTGCCACTAAAAATCATGTAGTTTGATTTTTTCAGATTCAGAAATAATTTGTTTAACTTAAACCATTTGTCATATGCAGATAATCCAGCATTAGCTCGGTTTATAAGTGCACTGAAGTTTGAATTAGACACGACAAAAGTTGTATCATCAGCAAACATTATTGGAATCAGATCGTGGGAAACATTACACAAATCGTTTATATAAATTAAAAATAATATTGGACATAATATGGAGCCCTGAGGGACTCCGAACTGTATATTAGCTCTGTCAGAATTGCAACCATTAATACAAACAAACTGAGATCTATTGCAAATATAATTTTCTAACCATCTATAAGCAATTTCATGAAATCCATATTTATGTAATTTTTGAAGGAGAATGCTATGATATACTGTGTCAAAAGCTTTTGATAAGTCCAAAAAGATACTGCAAATAAATCTATCATTATCTAACGCAGAGGTAATATTATCTATCAAATGAACTAAAAGATTTTTCCGGAAACCATACTGATGCTTATAAAGAATTGAATTATTGTTTAAATGAAAAACAAATCCTTTTATAAATGACTCTTTCCAATACTTTTGAGAAGCATGGCAAAATAGAGATAGGTCTATAGTTGTTGAAACATTGCTTATCACCTGCTTTAAACAACAGAAGAATCTTTGCATCATCTGGTACAACTCCTGTGTTTAAAGACAATGAAATAATGTGGACTAGTGGCTTCAGTATCAACTGTTTAATTTGCTTCACCAGGAAGACAGAAATACCATCATGTCCAGCTGAAGATGGTGTTAATTCATCAATTATTTCACTTATTTCTTTGATGACGGGGGCAAAAAAGATGACGTTTGAGGATAACTGTATTGTATATATTCCAATGGATCTCCAATTGAGACTGGCATGTTTCTTACCAGTTCCAAGACAATATTAGAATTTTTTAGCTATAGCAAAGGAATTTTCAAATGTAGTTGGACCATCAACAAATACTGAGGGCCTAGTTGAATCTGAGGATATGACATCTCTTCGCAGTAACCGATTTATTACCTTCCAGGTAGCTTTAATGTCATTTGAGCTATCCTTTATTTTGTTAAAAAAATACTTTCTTTTTGCAGATCGTAAAGAATGTATATATCCATTTCTATACTATTACTTTTTATAAATATTAAGAGTAAGAGGGGTAGCATTGATTACATATCTTTTATACAGTTTATTTTTGTTCCTTAGCATTTTTAACAAATCGGGTGTAAACCAAGGCTTCTTTAATCTTTGCCTTTGATTCTCAGTTGGATTTGAACAGGTTTTAGATGGATTTGAACAGGTTTTAGTTGGATTTAAACTTGTTTTATTTGGATTTGAACAGGTTTTATTTGGATTTGATCAGGATTTAGATGGATTTAAACAGGTTTTAGTTGGATTTGAACAGGTTTTATTTGGATTTAAACAGGTTTTAGTTGGATTTGATCAGGATTTAGATGGATTTAAACAGGTTTTAGTTGGATTTGAACAGGTTTTATTTGGATTTGAACAGGTTTTAGTTGGATTTGATCAGGATTTAGATGGATTTAAACAGGTTTTAGTTGGATTTGAACATGTTTTATTTGGATTTGAACAGGTTTTAGTTGGATTTGATCAGGGTTTAGATGGATTTGAACAGGTTTTAGTTGGATTTGATCAGGGTTTTATTTGGATTTGAACAGGTTTTAGTTGATTTGACAGTTTTAGATGGATTTAACGTTTTATTGATTTAACGTTTTATTTGTTTAACTTTTAGTGATTATTTTTAGATATTAGTTTTAGTTGATTTGCAGGTTTTATTTGATTTGAACAGGTTTTAGTTGATTTGAACATTTTTATTTGATTTGAACAGGTTTTATTTGATTTGAAGTTTTATTTTATTTGAACAGGTTTTAGTTGGATTTGAACTTTTTATGGATTTAACAGTTTTATTTGATTTGAAGTTTTATTTGGATTTGACAGTTTTATTTGATTTGTTTTATTTGATTTGAACGTTTATTGATTTGAAGTTTTATGATTTATTTTAATTGAATTTTATGGATTTGAAGGTTTTAGTTGGATTTGAACAGGTTTTAGTTGGATTTGATCAGGTTTTAGATGGATTTGATCAGGGTTTTATTTGGATTTGATCAGGGTTTTATTTGGATTTGAACAGGTTTTATTTGGATTTGATCAGGTTTTATTTGGATTTGAACAGGTTTGAGTTGGATTTGAACAGGTTTTATTTGGATTTGATCAGGTTTTAGATGGATTTGAACAGGTTTTATTTGGATTTGAACAGGTTTTAGTTGGATTTGATCAGGTTTTAGATGGATTTGAACAGGTTTTATTTGGATTTGAACAGGTTTTAGTTGGATTTAAACAGGTTTTATTTGGATTTGAACAGGTTTTAGTTGGATTTGGTCTGAACTGTCTTTTTTGTGACGTTCAGGAGACGATGAGACGTTTCAGGACATATTCCGAGATTTCAGCGACATGGCGTCTCACGAACCGGACAAACTCGCTCGACGGCAGTTCAGCCGCGACGCCGAGGAAGACGAGGGATGAAGATGAAGACGAGGGACGAGGGACGGACACTTTTAACATTTCAAGGAAACAGTGAATGAGGAAGAAGGGGCCACTGTGAACGTTTTAAAGTTTTGTGTTTCGTGGATGTTTTGTTGAAAAAAGGGAAATGAGCTGCTGCTGTTACACGACGTTGGAGTCTGCTTCAGGCTCTGAGACACTTCTTATTTTCATTTCTGCTGAAAGTAGCTCTGGCACATTTCAGGTCCAAGAAATTCAAAGTGCCTTCAACAAAAAGATCAATCTGGTGTTACAAAAGAGAGCACTGGACGTTTACGGAGTCTGAAGTTACCATATTTGTAGTTTTTATGGCTAAAAAAATAAAAATCTGGATTATTTCTAACTTTCAGATGATTTTAATTTTTTTTTTCATCCAGCTACTTTTTAAATTAAAATATTAGAAGAGAGCATTACCCTGAGAGTTCAAATAAATGAGTTTAGGCTGGATACGTTTTAGTTTGAGCCCTCTGTGTCTCCGTAGAGCTCATTAACACCACACACGACTAATCTGTATAAATCAACGCTCCTGTTTAAACCAGTGCATCACAGGAGAATATCAAACAGCTCAACTCCTTTTCCTAAATGTAGAGAGCAGCTTTAAAGCACAGGTCCTGGAGATGATTTACTATTAGCTCCAGTTAGCGTTTGTTAGCTGCTAATGCTAACGGTTGAAATGAATGATTCAAAGTGTGTCGTTAAAACTAGTGACTTTGCAGTTCGTCAGAATCTTCTTAAATCTTGCAGTAATTTACAGATGGAGCTAAAAGTGAGAGTTTTTGTGATGGGACCAGCTCGTCTGCTCCGGGACAGTCCTCAGTCCAGTTTTACCTCAGATGTCTTTTTCTGATTGAACTCTGAAGGGACCAAAGGCTGCTGCTGTTACACGCTTCAGATCCAAGAGACTGAGGGACAAATCCACATAAATAGCACATAAAGGAGGCTCTTTTTCTGTTTTTATCACGATTTAGTCTGGTCTCTTGTGGATTAGAGCTGGACTTCCAGGAGACTCAGAATCAGAAAAACAAAACCTTTCATAAAGGTTCAAACGGACTGAACAGGTTTTCAACAAAGAGGCTATAAAAGGAAAGCATAAATATACTATAAATATAGTCAGATATAAATATGTGCAACTTATTGAAAGAGTTGCTCCAGTCGCTGTAAATGGAAGTGGTTACTACACATCTCTGTTTTTATCTTTTCTTTTAAAACTGTTTCATACTTAACTGTGTTTTCTGTCACTGACTGAAACTAACCATTGGATTCACATTAGAAAAAATAATATTGATATTTGATATATTTTCATAGACTGTCTTGAACGTGCTCATTTTGACTTTTTGTTTTGCTCGTCCATTGTTTGCCTTTGGTTTGTAATAAGAAGGCACCATATTTTTATTATAAAGTCAGAAAATGTCTAAATATTAGCGACACTTTATAAAATATACATTTATATAAATACAGTATGTGTTCAGTATGTGCGTGAAGGCCGTTAATTACTGTTGTCTGTGTAATATTTCATATTCCATAAAGCAGCCCCAGGTTTACAGCCTGATCTACTGTTGTTTTATTCAGTGGCATTTTGTTGTGATTTTTTTATTTATTTATTTATTTGTTATAAAGAATTATTAGGCCCGAGCCCCTCGATGTAATCTGACCCATACACTCCTCACGTGTCCCTGAACTCACTGGACCCATGAGTTAATTACAACCGTGTTGCCATGGCAACGCTCTAAAATATGACACTTCTGGCCTCTGGGGGGCGCAGTGGCTCAGTAGGTAGAGCGGGAGGGTCGGCGGTTCGATTCCCTCCTGTTCATACTGTCGTGGTGACCTTTGGCCTTGTCTCCAGTGTCTGTGGCTCTGGTGATGAATGTGAGTGTGTTTGGAGGAGGTCAGGGGTCAGAGAGGCGCAGAATGGCCGCCACGTCTCTGTCGGTCTGCTCCGGGGCAGCTGTGGCCTAGAGGTAGTTTACCACCACCAGTGTGGTACTGAGGAGTGAATGGCTAATGGATAATCTCCATCCATCTTCTTCCTCTGATCCGGGGCCGGGTCTCGGGGGCAACAGTACAAGCAGAGATGCCCAGACTTCCCCCCGTACCACACCAACTTTATTTATAAAGCACCTTTAAAACTGTGCAGTCGGCCAAAGTGCTGTACACAAGCAATACAATAAATAGAGGACACAGTATAATACAAACACAATACAATAAAACTGTATAAGACATAAAACAAAATAAACATAAAACACCCAATTAATAAATAACTCAGGTTAAAAGCACATGAGTTAGAACATGAGTTAAGACAACAGAAAGATTAAATGAATAAATAAATAAATGAATAAATGAATGACCACCTCTCACTCCGAGTTAAAAGCCACCGAGAAAAAGTGCGTTTTTAAAAGTGATTTAAAAATGGGCAGTGAATGGACCTGTCTAATGACTAAAGGGAGCTCATTCCAGAGTTTTTTCCCCTCCCCAGACACTTCTTCCAGCTCCTCTGGGGGACACCAAGGCGTTCCCAGGACCAGCCCAGAGACATAGTCCCTCCAGCGTGTCCTAGGTCTGTCCCGGGGCCTCCTCCCAGTGGGACATGCCCAGAACACCTCCCCAGGAAGGGTCCAGGAGGCTCTGGACAGATGAGCCTCAGCTGCTCCTCTCAAAGTCTGTAGGGATCATTAGTGTCCCAGATAAGAAGTAAGATAAAGAGCGCGACAGCGCCCCCTGGAAAAAGAAAACTTTGTGACCCTGGGACAAAGGCGCCACTTGCAATAACGTTACAAATTTATTTCCCAAGAATTTTGTGAGGCTTTTTAAAGGGTTCTCTTTGAGGTCGTTGGCAATGCTCCTAAAACTTGCAGCTTTAATTATTATTATTATTTTTATTTTAGCTATAGCTTTATTATATTATTGAGAATAATATTCACTTCATGATGTTAAAAAAAGACTGAGGAGGCTCTAAAAAAACAACCATTTGATTGACAAACATTTCTGGTTGGATCTGATGTAAATATTTTATATTATTATGATTATTATTCTTAATAATCATCATAATAATAATACTAATATCAGAAATCAAAATTTGTCTTTTTTGCTTTATTTTTATTTATTTCTTAATTAGAAATAAAAAATAGAAACAAAAATAAAAACAAAAGTATGAAAATGAAAAAAAAAAACGAAACATTTGAATACATCAATATATATTATAATATATAAAATAAAACATATAAAATGGTTCAAATATAACTCTAAAATCCTGCAAAAGAAAGATTAGCTCAGTCAGAACGAAAATTACAGAAGTGAATAAAACCTAATAAAATCAAAATCATTTTCAAAGGAATTAATTGTGTGTTTTTAATTCAGGTGGTTTCCCTCCACATTCAGCTCCAGCCAACGAACCCGGTTTAAATCCAGGTCTAAACCAGGTCTAAACCAGGTCTAAACCAGACCAGGGTCATAAATATGAGGTCATCCTCTTTTCTCAGGGTCTCTTCTCTTCATGGAGCAGCATTTACAAGAACAAGTCTTCTCTGTCTCCCCCTGGTGGCCTGAAGGAACATGGCAGGAAAAAATCTCATGTACAGTCTGAACCAGGACTAAACCAGGTCTAGACCAGGTCTAGACCAGATCTGAACCAGGACTAAACCAGGTCTAGACCAGGTCTAGACCAGATCTGAACCAGGACTAAACCAGGTCTAGACCAGGTCTGAACCAGGTCTAAACCAGGACTAAACCAGGTCTAGACCAGGTCTGAACCAGTTCAGATCTGGTCTAGACCTGGTCTGAAGGTCTAGACCAGATCTGAACCAGGACTAAACCAGGTCTAGACCAGATCTGAACCAGGACTAAACCAGGTCTAGACCAGGTCTGAACCAGGTCTAAACCAGGTCTAGTCCAGGTCTAGACCAGGTCTGGATCTGGTCTGGTTTAAGTCTGGTCCAGGTCTGGTTGAAGTCCGGTCCAGGTCTGGTTTAAGTCCGGTCCAGGTCTGGTTTAAGTCCGGTCCAGGTCTGGTTTAAGTCCGGTCCAGGTCTGGTTTAAGTCCGGTCCAGGTCTGGTTTAAGTCTGGTTCAGGTCTGGATCAGGTCTGGTTTAAGTCCGGTCCAAGTCTGGATCAGGTCTGGTTTAAGTCTGGTCCAGGTCTGGGGGCGGGGCTTGAGTCACATGTTTCTTTATCTCTGGTTTAAATCTAAGAGCCTCCATCTTTGCTGCTTTTTCAGAGACAGAGCCGTTCACTGGATTAAAAAACACTCCAAAAACCTGTGGAAATGGAAACTTGAAAAGATGAAACCGTTCAGAACTCAACAAAAGGCTGTGCAGCTGAGGATTTGAGTGGATTCCATCAGAGACTTACATTTGATTCATGAACCAAACCCACTTAAAGCTCTGTGTCTGAAAGAGTTTATTTAGAGACGGTTCAAAACAAAAGCATTACAAACCAGATCAAACTGAGTAAAACAAAGATCATGTCATTGGTGGATACTGTTCTCCCAAACCCAGAGCAGATGTGTCTTCAGGCTTTCTTCTGAGGCATCGAGGCAATGAGCAGCCAGTACAGAGAGTAACAGGTTCCTACAGAGACCAGAAAGAACAGCTGAGGATTCTCACTCATCCAGGTCATTTATACACAAATACTTTTAGAAGAAAGGAACTGGACATGGTTTAGAAGTTTCCCTCCAAAAAAAAAGGAACATCAATACTTGCTCAAGGATCTGATCCTGACTCACTTTTGCTTTAGAAACATTTAAAAACAGTAAAAACCTGTTAAAGTGATGGTCATTGTGGCTCGATACAGCAGCACGTCCACAGTTCCTCCTTTAATGTGGACCGGCAGCCCGTTGTCTGCCTGAAAAACAGGACCGGATCAGACCGGACCGGGTTAGACCCCTGGGTCTGGGGTCTCTGGGTCTGGGGTCTCTGGGTCTGGGTCTCAGTGGGTCTGGGTCTCAGTGGGTCTGGGGTCAGTGGGTCTGGGGTCTCTCTGGGTCTGGGTCTCTGGGTCTGGGTCTCAGTGGGTCTGGGTCTCAGTGGGTCTGGGTCTCAGTGGGTCTGGGTCTCAGTGGGTCTGGGGTCTCAGTGGGTCTGGGTCTCAGTGGGTCTGGGGTCTCTCTGGGTCTGGGTCTCTGGGTCTGGGTCTCAGTGGGTCTGGGTGTCAGTGGGTCTGGGTCTCTGGGTCTGGGTCTCAGTGGGTCTGGGTCTCAGTGGGTCTGGGTCTCTGGGTCTGGGTCTCAGTGGGTCTGGGGTCTCAGTGGGTCTGGGGTCTGGGTCTCAGTGGGTCTGGGTCTCTGGGTCTGGGTCTCTGGGTCTGGGGTCTCTGGGTCTGGGGTCTCTGGGTCTGGGTCTCTGGGTCTGGGGTCTCAGTGGGTCTGGGTCTCTGGGTCTGGGTCTCAGTGGGTCTGGGTCTCTGGGTCTGGGTCTCAGTGGGTCTGGGTCTCTGGGTCTGGGTCTCAGTGGGTCTGGGTCTCAGTGGGTCTGGGTCTCTGGGTCTGGGTCTCTGGGTCTGGGTCTCTGGTTCTGGGTCTCTGGGTCTGGGTCTCTGGGTCTGGGTCTCTGGGTCTGGGTCTCAGTGGGTCTGGGTCTCAGTGGGTCTGGGTCTCTGGGTCTGGGTCTCAGTGGGTCTGGATCTCAGTGGGTCTGGGTCTCTGGGTCTGGGTCTCAGTGGGTCTGGATCTCAGTGGGTCTGGGTCTCAGTGGGTCTGGGTCTCTGGGTCTGGGTCTCAGTGGGTCTGGGTCTCTGGGTCTGGGTCTCAGTGGGTCTGGGTCTCAGTGGGTCTGGGTCTCTGGGTCTGGGTCTCTGGGTCTGGGTCTCAGTGGGTCTGGATCTCAGTGGGTCTGGGTCTCTGGGTCTGGGTCTCAGTGGGTCTGGGTCTCAGTGGGTCTGGGGTCTCAGTGGGTCTGGGTCTCAGTGGGTCTGGGTCTCTGGGTCTGGGTCTCTGGGTCTGGGTCTCAGTGGGTCTGGGTCTCAGTGGGTCTGGGTCTCTGGGTCTGGGTCTCTGGGTCTGGGTCTCACCTGGAAGTGTCTCTGTGCCTCTGGGACCCTGTTCTTCAGGGCCTGAGCAGAGCCGCTGAAGGAACGACTCAAAACCAAAGGGAGATTCTGGGAAAAGAACAAAAATATGTGTCAAACTCAAAATTAAATCGTTTTGAAGTTTACAATAATATTTTCAAATTTTAATTTTTGGAAGTTTTTTCTGAGTCTGGAATGAAAAAAACACTCATCAGTTTTTATTTTTTTGCGCAAAGTCGTTTGTAAATAAATTGCTCCTTGGACACAAAACGTGTTTTTAATGGTTGCCATGGAAACAAGGGATTTCACACCAAAATGAAAAAAAAAAAAAAAATAAAAAATATAAAGAGAATAAATGTGTCTGTTTTATCCAAAAATAAAAGTTCTGTAGTGTTTACTGTCAGCAGTCTTAGCAGGTCTAGTCCAGGTCTAAGTAGGTCTAAAGCAGGTCTAAGCAGGTCTACTCCCACAGACTGAGAGAACGTGCTCTGTGATTGGCTTAAAGTTCAGAGTCAGAGGCTGTGATTGGCTGTCGGTGCTGTCAGTCAAACCCAGACCTGCTCTGACCTTCAGACGCTGCAGTTTATGTGATCTTTGGTCCTGTTCTAGTCCTGTTCTAGTCCTGTTGTAGTCCTGTTGTAGTCCTGTTGTAGTCCTGCTGTAGTCCTGTTGTAGTCCTGCTGTAGTCCTGTTGTAGTCCTGTTATAGTCCTGCTGTAGTCCTGCTGTAGTCCTGCTGTAGTCCTATTGTAGTCCTGTTCCAGTCCTGTTGTAGTCCTGTTGTAGTCCTGTTGTAGTCCTGTTGTAGTCCTGTTGTAGACCTGTTGTAGTCCTGCTGTAGTCCTGCTGTAGTCCTGTTGTAGTCCTGCTGTAGTCCTATTGTAGTCCTGTTCCAGTCCTGTTGTAGTCCTGTTCTAGTCCTGTTCTAGTCCTGTTGTAGACCTGTTGTAGTCCTGCTGTAGTCCTGCTGTAGTCCTGCTGTAGTCCTGCTGTAGTCCTGCTGTAGTCCTGCTGTAGTCCTGTTGTAGTCCTGCTGTAGTCCTGCTGTAGTCCTGCTGTAGTCCTGTTGTAGTCCTGCTGTAGTCCTGTTGTAGTCCTGCTGTAGTCCTGCTGTAGTCCTGCTGTAGTCCAGGTTTAGGCCTTTGTTCAAAACTTTTTCACTTCCTTGTTTAGTCACTTCCAGGTCCAGTCCTGGTCCAGTCCCGGTCCAGTCCCGGTCCAGTCCAGTCCCGGTCCAGTCCCAGTCCAGTCCCGGTCCAGTCCCAGTCCAGTCCCGGTCCAGTCCCAGTCCCGGTCCAGTCCCTGTCCAGTCCAGTCCCGGTCCAGTCCCGGTCCAGTCCCGGTCTCTTCAGTGTAAACAGTGGAGGACATGAGGTCGTCTGAGGAGAGCTGTTTTTAGACTCAGCTCAAAGGTCACTCCAGACTCTCTCTGAAAACACGCACTGTTTCAAATAAAAACACATGACCACCCTACAGCTGACCAGATCTAGACCTGGTCTAGTCCTGGTCCTGTCCGGGTCCAGTCCTCACTTTGTTTTGATTTACCCCTTTGTTTCCTTTTTGTTTAGTCTTTGTTTAAACTGAAAACAATCTGTCGTCTTTCAAGGAACAAGGAAATAGTTCTGGTTTAGACCTTTTGTTTTTTGTTGTTGTTGGGTTTTTTTTGTCTTTGCAAAATCCTCGTTTAGTTCTTGATTTTGACTTGGTTTAACTAATATTTAATCTTGCACCAGTTCTGGTTTAGTCTAGCCTTGGTTTGACCTTGATTTAGTCCTGACCAAGACCTGGTTTAGTCCTTGCATTGGTTTCAGTCAAGGTTAAATCCTGGTTTAGTCTTTAGTTTATTGTCATTGTCCAATAAAAAGCAGTGAAATACAGTTTAGCAGCAAGTGATAAAAACAATAAATCACATAAATAACCTTTAGGTCAGTGGTTTAGTCTTTGTTTAGTCCAGGTTAAGTCCAGTTTCAGTCCTGGTCTTGTCCCTAAACCCAGAGAGTCTCTTCTCACCCGGAGCTGGTTCATGGCTGTGGCTCCTCTCACAAGGACAGTCCGACTGTGAACCCGGTCTGAACTGGACCGGAGCCAGACTATGAGGACCAAACCCCGCCTGACCCGGATCTGAGCTCAGTCTGGACCTGGGCCAAAGACTAAAACCCCGCCTGAACCTGGAGAGAGCGCAGACGACTGCCGTCTTTTTTTAGAGTTTAGAGTTTTGTCATAACTCTAAACATTTTTATTCTTTGTACGACACTAGTGTTTGTAGCTTTAATGAACAAAGCCTAATGCAAAACTGAGATTTAGTCTTTGTTTTGTCCTGTTTTTTTTGTTTTTTTTTAAAATCCTAGATTAGTCTAGGGTTTAGTCCTGTTGCTTTTAAATCCAAACAGAGTTCTAGAGTCTCCATAACTCTCTCATCTGTTTGTTTCTTCCTAGTATTTAGTCTTGTGTATTTATTTAATTAGGCCTGAGCCCCTCAGCGATGGAGCCTATTGTCATCGCTCTTAGTGCGCGAAGAGCATTAAAACTAAGTCAATAATGAGCGTATGCATGTGAGCTGCCTGTCTAATGTGTTTCATTGAGTGAGAATGTTCTCTGTGTTTTTGCAGTAAAGAGAGACTGTTTAAACAGTAAATAGTGTTTAAGGTTTTGACAGAAGACTGTCCAGTTTGTGTTACAGCAGTCGATCGTTCGTTTCAGAGAAATATGTAGTGTTTTATCGATTGTAGAAAACTGTAAAGGTGGATATTTAAAGCGACTGAACCTTTTCTTCATATAACACTCTACATTTGTCTGTGTTGAAGACATTTTAAGCTGTGTAGAACCCAGACAGGTGTGTCCCTGCAGGGCTTCCGTAGCTGCCTCTCACTTCTCTATAACTGAACAGTCTGAGGGCCTCAGTGACACCTGCACCTGCCTCTGGTTCCTCTTTCAGTCCCAGCTTTTTAAAGTGCTTCCTCCAAAAACACTCACACTTCTGTTTGTGAAGCAAGAGGTAAGACCTGACTCTGAGGGTTTAGACCTGGTTTAGACCTGACTCTGAGGGTTTAGACCTGGTTAAGACCTGACTCTGAGGCTTTAGACCGGGTTTAGACCTGGTTTAGACCTGACTCTGAGGGTTTAGACCTGGTTTAGACCTGACTCTGAGGCTTTAGACCGGGTTTAGACCTGGTTTAGACCTGACTCTGAGGGTTTAGACCTGGTTTAGACCTGACTCTGAGGGTTTAGACCTGGTTTAGACCTGACTCTGAGGGTTTAGACCTGGTTTAGACCTGGTTTAGACCTGACTCTGAGGCTTTAGACCTGGTTTAGACCTGACTCTGAGGCTTTAGACCGGGTTTAGACCTGACTCTGAGGCTTTAGACCGGGTTTAGACCTGACTCTGAGGCTTTAGACCTGGTTTAGACCTGGTTTAGACCTGACTCTGAGGGTTTAGACCTGGTTTAGACCTGACTCTGAGGGTTTAGACCTGGTTTAGACCTGGTTTAGACCTGACTCTGAGGGTTTAGACCTGGTTTAGACCTGGTTTAGACCTGACTCTGAGGCTTTAGACCTGGTTTAGACCTGGTTTAGACCTGACTCTGAGGCTTTAGACCGGGTTTAGACCTGGTTTAGACCTGACTCTGAGGGTTTAGACCTGGTTTAGACCTGGTTTACACCTGACTCTGAGGCTTTAGACCTGGTTTAGACCTGGTTTAGACCTGACTCTGAGGCTTTAGACCTGGTTTAGACCTGGTTTAGACCTGACTCTGAGGCTTTAGACCTGGTTTAGACCAGGTTTAGACCTGGTTTAGACATGGTTTAGACCTGACTCTGAGGCTTTAGACCGGGTTTAGACCTGGTTTAGACCTGGTTTAGACCTGGTTTAGTCCTGGTTTAGTCCTTTAATATTTGAGCTCAGATGGCAGTGCTCCCCCTGGTGGCCGCTCTGCTCCTTCACGTCTTCGCCGCTCGAGGCCAGTGGGATGAGGACTACAAATATGGCCGCCAGGACTACACTCCTCATTACTGTGACTGGAAGTGTATGCTGTTCACGCTGCAGTGGCCCGGGACCTTCTGCCAGGTCTGAACTCTGACCTTTCAAACATTTCAATAAAGAGTCACGAGGATAAAAGAGGAACAGGGTTAAACAGTTTTCAGTTTGGGGGCAAGGTGAGTCTGGGGCAGGTGGGTCTGGGGCAGGTGAGTCTGGGGCAGGTGGGTCTGGGGCAGGTGAGTCTGGGGCAGGTGAGTCTGGGGCAGGTGAGTCTGGGGCAGGTGGGTCTGGGGCAGGTGAGTCTGGGGCAGGTGGGTCTGGGGCAGGTGAGTCTGGGGCAGGTGGGTCTGGGGCAGGTGGTCTCCTCCGGCCCCTCTGCACACATCCACCTGTTTCCTGTTTCCTTTCAGTTTCAAATCCTTCTGCAGTTTTCACTTTTTTCATCTTTTTTCTCATAGACGCTGGACAAACAGACCATCTGTAAAATCCCTCCGAACGTCAACAACTGGACCATCCACGGACTCTGGTGAGACTTTAATCTAGACCTGGTTTAGTCCTGGTTTAGACCTGGTTTAGTCTTGGTTTAGTCCTGGTTTAGTCCTGGTTTAGACCTGGTTTAGACCTGGTTTAGACCTGGTTTATACCTGGTTTAGACCTGGTTTAGTCCTGGTTTAGACCTGGTTTAGTCCTGGTTTAGACCTGGTTTAGACCTGGTTTAGACCTGGTTTAGTCCTGGTTTAGTCCTGACCTGGTCTCTGTTCTTGTTAAGGCCTGTAAAAGTTTACAGCTGCTGCAACTGTTGGCCCATGTTCCACTCAGACGTCAAGGTCAGTCCAGTTTCAGTCTCCTCTTAAGTCCTCTTTGTCCTACTCTAGTCCTGGTTTAGTCCTGCTCTAGTCCTGGTTTAGTCCTGCTCTAGTCCTGCTCTAGTCCTGCTCTAGTCCTGCTCTAGTCCTGCTCTAGTCCTGCTCTAGTCCTGCTTTAGACTTAGTTTAATCTCTTCTTTCTTCAGGATCTTGAGGCAGAGCTGACTGAGTTCTGGCCGTCTTTGCTTAAAATCCACTCAGCTTTTCAGTTCTGGTAAATCCTTCACATCAAAGTTTAGTCCAGACCAAACTCTAGTCCAGATCTAGTCCGGACTGAACCTGAGACTGTGGTGGGTTTTTCAGGAGGAACGAGTGGCACAAACATGGCGTCTGCGCGGCGTGTGTGGAAGGACTGAACTCTCCGCAGAAATACTTCCAGACCTGCCTCGACCTCAGAGCTCGCTTCGACGTGTCCAGGTCAGAGTTCTGGAGTCTGCTGCAGATCTGTGTTCCAGCATTTAACCGTTTCACCTGTCCACACCTGCTGAGTGTATGTCCTGAGTAAAGATAAGTGCACTGACAGCTCTCTCTGTTTAAGAACACGTGCCACACATTTATGTACTCTACATATCTGTGTGTTTGGGCTAAACTGAACTGTCGCTCACAAATAGTTCCATTGTATTCATTTGGTTTGTTAAGTTTTGTTTTCACGTTATACTTTTTAAATCAGACTGTGCTACTTTCCCTGACGATGTGTTCACTGTCGTACGTTTCTCACGTTTTCTACCTTTTCCTTTGCCGCATTTTAGTTGTTTTTTTTAGTTGAACAGAAGCTTTACTTGAACTACGGCCTTTTTAAAACGTAAAAGACCAGGGTTTGGACTCACATCTGTCACATCTGTTTAGTGAATTCATAAATAAAGGGATTCCCTAGTGATCACAGTGTTCGATGTTTTGAAATGAACAGGTTTTGATTCTCGTCAGGATCCAGGGTCAGTGACTCGAGCAGCGTTGAGATTAACCTCTGTTAACTCTGTGTTGTTTTACTAACCAGTAAATAGAAGTAAATGAGGCACTCTACGCTGCTCGATTATGGATGTATGTATTATGATAATTGTTTCTGTCTTTATTATTATTATTAAACCTTCTTTGTTACCTTTTTTTATTCATCCTACTTCTATATTAGTCCTACTTGCCGTGGATTTATGATCAAATGTTTATTCAGCAGATTTCTATGAGCCTAAAGCAGTAACAGTCCTTGTGTTTCCTGCAGTTTGTTGGACAAAGCTGGCATCACTCCGTCCTGTAATCACACTTATAAAGTAAGAAGAAACATCCCACTCACTTCAGACTGGATTATTTCTGCTGCAACTTCTTTTTATCTGTTTTTATTGAAGGTGGACGAAGTGCAACGCGTCGTAGCTCCTCTTTTCGGAAGCCACTACGAGATCCAGTGTGTGACGGACGAACAGGTCTGAACCCAATCACATTCCTCAAAATAAATGAATGAAAAGTGAGTAAGTGCTTCTGTTTCAGGGCCGAGAGCTGTGGTTCCAGACGAAGGTCTCTCTGTTTTCGAACCTGACGACGGGCTGCGGACACACGGACCTCGGGACGGGCCGCGACCCTGCTCCCGCTCACCCCTGCCCCCCTGAAGCCCCTCTGTATTATCTGCCCGTGGACCACAGACAGCCCCCGAGGCCCTGCGAGTGACGAGGACCGGTCTGACCAAACACAAACCATCAGATGAGGATGAGAAACAAAGGGCAATAACATGGGTTTGGATTAAAAAGATGAAGGTGTATCAGCTCTGTTCATTTACTCTTTACTTTTAGTTAAACGTGAGGGAACTTTTGATCTTTCAGGGTCACGGTACAATCTGGAAAAACAGATGTGCTATTTGTAAACCAGAAATAAATGCACAACGGAGTTCATTCTGACGGCAAAGTTTAATTTAGTTTTAGTCATAATTTAGTCTATCCTTATTAGTTTTACTCGACTAACTATCATCAGAATATAGTCGACTATATCTACAATAGATTTAGTCTAAAATATAAAGAGTAATGCATTTTCTAGTGTTTTTTCTGAATCAATAATTTCTGAATGAATTAAAACTATTTCTAACCTGTTACGGCTGGTGTTGATCTGAATGTACAACACACACAGATGGTTTCATCAGTTTTTTCAAATTCAAATATATCTTTATTTAAAATGGTTTAAATAAAAGAGCATCTCAATAATAATAAAATGAGGAGGAGCAAAATGAACACATTTTTGCGGCTTGGATAGTCTCTAACTGTAACAGTGACCTTCATAAAGACACTTCTGTAGTAACAACACGAGTCTGTACTGCCCCCTGCTGGATCAAAGTTTTAACGTAAACCTCTGACGGCTCACCTGCAGTACCCTCGCAGCCCACCAGGGGCTTCAAGAGTCCGGCTGAAACTGGATCTGATCCTTAAAGCTTCAGAGGCAACAAAACAAGAAGATTTAATGGATCCATGAAAATAACAGAGTATTCAGAGATTTACATCAGTTTAAATAAAATAAATAAAACAAAGTGATTAAAGTGCATCAGGTTTGAGTCTGGCTCTGTTTCCACGACGACGGGAGTCAGACTTTAACTGGACCGACCTGGAACAGAGAAAACAGGACTAAAACCAGGACTGAACCAGGACTAAAACCAGGACTAAAACCAGGACTAAAACCAGGACTGAACCAGGACTAAAACCAGGACTAAAACCAGGACTAAACCAGGACTAAAACCAGGACTAAAACCAGGACTAAAACCAGGACTAAAACCAGGACTGAACCAGGACTAAACCAGGACTAAAACCAGGACTAAAACCAGGACTGAACCAGGTCTAAAACCAGGACTGAACCAGGACAAAACCAGGTCTAAAACCAGGACTGAACCAAGACTAAAACCAGGACTAAAACCAGGTCTAAAACCAGGTCTAAAACCAGGACTAGCCCTGGACTAACCATGGACTAACTCTGGACTTCCCCAGACCTTGTTGCGGTGCAGTCCATGTCCCAGGACCAGTCCGAGCAGAGCGTTGAGGACGTTGGAGACACACAGTAAAGTCTGGACCAAACTGGAGACCGACTGAAGACCGAACAAGACCAGGTTCCACTGGACCACGCCCCGAGGCTCCAGACAAGTCCCAGACCAGAGAGTCCGGTTCAGCAGGTACCCGGGGTCTCTGTGGGGGACAGGGTTAGACCGGACTGAACCAGGACCAGGACAAAGACCCCAGTCCCAGATGTTTAGACCTAGTTTAGTAATAGTTTAGTCCTGGTTCAGACTTGGGTCGGTCTAAACCAGGACTAAACCAGGACTAAACCAGGACTAAACCAGGACTAAACCAGGTCTAAACCAGGACTAAACCAGGACTAAACCAGGACTAAACCAGGACTAAACCAGGACTTGTAGAGGGTCTGTGATGATGAAGGAGGTGTAGTCTCTGACCTGTCTGCGGTGGGCTTCAGAGGGACCCCCCATGTGGGCCCCGAGGTGGAGTTAAACAGACACAGAGGCCCCTGGACCAGACCAGTCACACTGACGAGACAACAGACCCCCGCCGCGAGACCACACAAGACCGAGTACAGGCCCTGAGAGCACATCTGAGCAGAGAGAGACCGTTAGGACCCCAGACCCAGTGTATGGCCCTAATAAACATCTTATTCTCTAGATTCTCTGGAGACTGTGTTTGGGTCGGAGCTGGACTGACCTTTGACCTGAAGGCGCAGCAGCCGCTGGTTTTGCTGCTGATGAGGAAAGACCTGGCCCCGAGCAGCACCTGGAACAGACCCCCACAAAAGACCCCCACAAAACCTGTTCAAAACCGGCTCCAAACTGGTGTGGACGGTCTGCTCTTCTCTGATTGGTTGTTGGAATTACACACTAAACTCTTATATCTTTATTTTAACTTCACACAAATCAAATTATTTTTTACTCACATCAATATGTTTCCATAATAATAAAGAATATACATATACATATATATATATATATATATATATATATATATATATAATAACTGTGTTTACCATGAGTCCAGAGCCCCATAAACCTGTCGCCCACGTGGCTTCTCTGGTCACATGACCCTCCAACAGGAAGTGCACGTCCATATTTGGAAACAGGAGGAAGATGTTGGAAAGAATACAGACGATCGCCAAGGCAACCAGAGCCACGCCCACACAGCGCAGACACCTGGAGACGCACATCTGGAACAGACCAGGACCAGACTGAGACCGGGACCAGACTTAGACCAGGACCAGACTGAGACCGGGACCAGACTGAGACCGGGACCAGACTGAGACCGGGACCAGACTTAGACCGGGACCAGACTGAGACCGGGACCAGACTGAGACCGGGACCAGACTGAGACCGGGACCAGACTTAGACCGGGACCAGACTTAGACCGGGACCAGACTGAGACCGGGACCAGACTGAGACCGGGACCAGACTGAGACCGGGACCAGACTGAGACCGGGACCAGACTTAGACCGGGACCAGACTTAGACCAGGACCAGGACCAGACTGAGACCGGGACCAGACTTAGACCGGGACCAGACTTAGACCGGGACCAGACTGAGACCGGGACCAGACTTAGACCGGGACCAGACTGAGACCGGGACCAGACTCAGACCGGGACCAGACTCAGACCGGGACCAGACTGAGATCAGGACCAGTTCTAGACCAGGTCCAGACTCAGGAGACAGAGTTAGTCCAGTCTTAGACCAGGTCCAGACTCATGGAGACAGAGTTAGTCCAGTCTTAGACCAGGTCCAGACTCAGGAGACAGAGTTAGTCCAGTCTTAGACCAGGTCCAGACTCAGGAGACAGAGTTAGTCCAGTCTTAGACCAGGTCCAGACTCAGGAGACAGAGTTAGTCCAGTCTTAGACCTGGTCCAGACTCAAGGAGACAGAGTTAGTCCAGTCTTAGACCAGGTCCAGACTCATGGAGACAGAGTTAGTCCAGTCTTAGACCAGGTCCAGACTCATGGAGACAGAGTTAGTCCAGTCTTAGACCAGGTCCAGACTCATGGAGACAGAGTTAGTCCAGTCTTAGACCAGGTCCAGACTCATGGAGACAGAGTTAGTCCAGTCTTAGACCAGGTCCAGACTCATGGAGACAGAGTTAGTCCAGTCTTAGACCAGGTCCAGACTCATGGAGACAGAGTTAGTCCAGTCTTAGACCAGGTCCAGACTCATGGAGACAGAGTTAGTCCAGTTCTAGACCAGGTCCAGACTCATGGAGGTCAGTGTTTGGTGAAGGAGGCGGAGTTAAGCAGAAGGTAAAATTAGCAGATTAGATTTATTTGTCACAGTGTATTGTATTTTTGCATCTGCAGAAATTAAATAAGTACCATTTACACAGAATAAAAACAAATATGAAATAATGATCTATAAAATATAAAATGAAGAAAGAAGTTATTGAATGTATGTAAAATACTGCAGCTGTGAAGTACAGGAAGGAAAAAAAGAATAAAATTAAATACATTTAAATAAAAAATATGCAATTACAGAAGTCTGGTTGGAGTTGAGCCAATGGGCAACTTTAGAATAAAAAAAATCACCTTTTACTAAACTCACTTATTAGGTTTATATAAAAGCTATTTGCCTGCAATGACACATGGGAAATGTAGTTCTAAAAATTTGTTGTTTTTTTTTCAGTTTAAATATGTCTCTTTAAAATAATAAAGAATGATGAGAGTAATGATGATAAAGAAGCGTGGACTCACCGTGAAGCAGCTGAGTCTGAGACAAAGAGGAACTACACTCACATTTATACACACACTCCACCAAATATGGAAATACAGCACCATATATGGAAACAGGAAACAGGCTCTAAATAAACAACAACAAATATGAATCGGTGCTAAACAAGGTCTTAACAAGGTCTAAACCAGGACTATTCAGAACTAAACTAGGACTAAACCAGGTCCAACCCAGCTCTATATTTCTCTATATTTTATCTATATTTATTTGTTTTATTTTACATATTTTTTGTTTGCAGTTAATTTTTTTCAGACTTCTTTTTTTTTCTTTTTTTGAGGAAGTTTCATCACGGCTGCGGTTTCTGTGGTTACGCTGCGGTCATGTGACTCAGGCTCATTAGACCTGGTCCTCGTGGGTCAGAGGTCGCTGGTCTGTGATGTCACTTCCTGTGAGCAATAGGCCTTTGATTTTAGAGTCAGACCGAAGCAACTGTGACCGGCCGTTCCTCCACATTCATCAGCTTTTATTTTGAAATCGAATGTGGGTAGAACATTTTTTTAAACCGATCTCTGTCAAGATGAGTGTGTTTTTTGTTCTCTTCAAAGAATTATTCTGTTTTCTGTGGGATTTCCACGAGGCAACAGAAAAAACTCCCTCTGGAGACAGTTAGATAAACATACGACCAATCAGAGAACAGAAGCACCACATAAAGCCCGCCCCATTTCAGATAAACTGATGTGATTGGTCCAGCAGAGTTTCTACAGAGTCCTGGTTTAGACCTTTATTTTTACTTCCTGGTCCTGGTTAAATCCTGGATTAGACCTGGTGTAGATCTCATTTAATCCTTGCCTAGTCCTGGTTTAGTCCTGGTTTGGTCCCTGTTTAGTCCTGGTTTAGTCCCTGTTTAGTCCTGGTTTAGTCCTGGTTTAGTCCAGGCTTAGTCCTGATTTAGTCCTGGTTTAGACCTGGTTTAGTCCTGGTTTAGTCCCTGTTTAGTCCTGGTTTAGTCCTGGTTTAGTCCTGGTTTGGTCCTGGTTTGGTCCCTGTTTAGTCCTGGTTTAGTCCCTGTTTAGTCCTGGTTTAGTCCTGGTTTAGTCCTGGTTTAGACCTGGTTTAGTCCCTGTTTAGTCCTGGTTTAGACCTGGTTTAGTCCTGGTTTAGACCCTGTTTAGTCCTGGTTTAGTCCTGGTTTAGTCCTGGTTTAGACCTGGTTTAGTCCCTGTTTAGTCCTGGTTTAGACCTGGTTTAGTCCTGGTTTAGACCTGGTTTAGTCCTGGTTTAGTCCTGGTTTAGACCTGGTTTAGTCCTGGTTTAGACCTGGTTTAGTCCTGGTTTAGACCTGGTTTAGTCCCTGTTTAGTCCCTGTTTAGTCCTGGTTTAGACCTGGTTTAGTCCCTGTTTAGTCCTGTTTATTTTTAGTCTTATCTCGCAGTAGTCCTAGTTTCACCTTTGGTTTTGTTCCAGGTTTAATCATGGTTAAACTAGTTTGGACCCAGGTCTTCTTGGTCTAGTCCTGGGTCTAGTTGGTTTTATCCTTGGTTTTGAGCAGCTTTAGTCCTGTTAGGTCTGAATTCTGAAAACAGTTGTTCCCTTGGATCTCTCAAACCTGGATCAGGACCTGGACTAGTCCGGTTTAGTCTCCAAATCCCAAACCAGACTCTAAATGTGACCTCATCAGATTTGCGGTTTGTCAGACCTGATTCTAACGCCTCAAAAACCTCAGAGCGTCATTTTTAGAGCCACGTTTTTAAACCTCAGTCATGAGACCGGAGCAGATCTGTCATGACTGAGTCGTCCTCATGATTCAGACCAAACTCAGAGCTGTCATCACTCTTTACATCTTTACAGCTGAAGGGACATCTGTTTTTACCTTTTACCTTAAATTTTCTGGAGTTTTTTGTTTTATTCATAGGATGGATCTGTGGAATTAATTTGTCGAGAAACTAAAGAACAAAATGTAACAGGACAAGCCTAAAGCAGAGAAAACCAAATTCAACATATTTCTGTAGCACAAAAAGAAGAAGAAGAAAGGATCAATACCTTCACAGATATTCAGATTCATATTGAGAATATACCCCATTCTTTTGCTATAACGCTATTCCTTAATATTTTCATGAAAAGAAGGTGATTTTAGTGACTTTACTCTTAATATCACTGAAGCAGAACTAAACAGGGAGATGTAAGAAAACCAATTATGGACCCGGACAGATCCTTCGTGTCAGGTCCAGGTCCAGGTTGTGGTTTTTATTGTGTTTTTTTAAAAAAAGCTGGAGTCAAACAGTGAAAGTAAACAGAGCTGTGTGTTCAGAGAGAGACAGAGGTCGACGACCGCAAACTAAAACCTCCAGAGTCCGACCGAAACCAAACTGAAACCTCACCAAACCCTGCAGACGACCGCCGGACCTGTCCTCCACCGGATCTGACGGAAAGAACCAGAACTGGACTCAGACGGCGGTAAATGGATTAATAGTGGATTTAAGTTTAGCAATGGTTTTATTCAAAGAACACAGCAACAAGACTTTTAGAGCAGTTATCAGTCCAGGAGCTGTTTCAGGTTGAGTGACTGTTTCTGTCTTGAATCTCTGGTTTGGTGCAGAGCTGTGGTGATGGCTGTGGCAGTGCAGTTGCTGGGGCTGTTCCTGGGGGTGGTCTCCTGGAGCCTGACGTCCAGCTCCACGTCCTCTCAGTACTGGAAGGTCCGTACGGCAGCTCACTCTGGGGGTTTTACCCACCATTTAAACCTCCAGAAGGATTTTTTGTGTCTTTGTTGACTGCTTAAATACCCCTGAGAGACCCCCCACTCCCTGCCCCCACCGCACGACCACAGACCAATCTGCAAATTACCATGAAATCTCACTGGCCTAAAATTGTGAAAGTATAAACATTTCCCTCACCAGGACGTCCGATGTGACGTGAATGTGATCATGTGATGCCACAGGTACATTCAGGTGCTTCTCTGGGGACTGTACACCTGCATGTTCCAGGCACAGCCCTATTTTTATGCCATATTTGTCTGGTTTGTTTGGCATTTATTCCGTCTGTGACAAAATCTCACTGCTTATTATTGCTTATTAAACTAAAACCCTAAACCTTTGTATCCTATTAGAGTTTAGACCATGTTTTTTCATCTTAAACAATAATGTTTAGCGCTGGCTAACTTTTTAATGCAGTTGGATGGAATGATAGAACATGGAGTGGATTTTACTGCAGATCTGAACACATCTTGTCACAGTATTCACATGTTTGATTGAATTATTATTGCCTTATTTTCGTGTTTAATTCTTCCTAAACGTGTGTGAAATCTAAAAGGAGTCCCAGACCTCTAGAGAAAGGAGCTCAGGAGATCTGCGTTTGCTTTAAGAGCCTGTTTGTCCCTCGTGGTCTGCCGTAGGTGAAGAGTCAGATGGAGTCGGTCAGCTCCTCTCAGTGGACGTTCGAAGGACTGTGGACGAGCTGCGCCGCCTCCACGTCCGGGTCCGTCCAGTGCAGCAGGTTCAAGACCGTCCTGGGACTGCCCCGTGAGTTTAGACCTGCTCTAGACCTGGTTTAGACCTGGTTCTGTCCTGTTTAACCCTCAGGTCTTGTAGTCCACGTGCAGGTCTGCAGGGCACTGATGATCCTGGCTCTAGTCCTGGATCTGGTCTCGGTCTTGGTCTCGGCGCTGGGTCTGAAGTGTACCAGGATCGGTCGAGTCTCGGACCAAATCAAGTCCCAGCTCACTCTCAGCGGAGCGGTGCTGTTCATCCTGTCGGGTAAGACCGACCAGAACTGGACTCAAAGTCACTTTATTTGAGTCTAAATCTAGTACCACCATAGTACAGACCAAAAGCTAGAATCAAATCACAGATAAACATTTTTACATTTCTTGCTCTTTTCAGTCACTTTCCTCTGAGAGAGAAAAGGGAGACAACGTAAAACACAGATAAATACTGTCAATTCAATCACGTAATGTTTAACGAGGAGGAGATAATTGTCGTCCTGACGCTGAAGTCACAGCTAAGCTAACGCTAAACTCTAAACTTCAGTTTGGTCAAATGGATTAGTATTTTGGAGGAAAAACTGGTCTGGTTTTATTTTTTAATAAAAGAGAAGCAGGAGAGGTCTCTAGACTGCTTTTGGAGGAGAGTCTGAGACAGATGTTTGCTTCTCTCTGGATAGACTCTCTCTTCTCTTCTCTCTGGATTCATTTCTTTTCTTCTGTTTTATTCCTTTAATGTGGGGCTGGACCCTGTCTCAGTTCAGGCGCTTTCTGCTCGTTGTCATTAAACCTAAGCGTACACACTTATTTTTGACACAGTGGCTCTGACTGAATGAAAGACATTAATAAAGAAGGTTGTAAGATCAATCCTCATCACCATCAACAGAGCGTGACTCTAAATGTTCAGTAAAGTAAAAGAATGTGCCTTAAACCCAAAGCATCTGCGACTGACTCCAGCTGAAGATAAACTCAATAAACACTGATCCTTCAGGTGTGTCCAGTCTGACGGCCGTGTCTCTCTACGCTGCTCGAGTCATTCAGGACTTCTACAACCCTCTGTACGCAGGAGTCAGGTCAGTGAACGCACCACTTCCTGATCCTTCCAAACTGAAACGGGGGCAGGGACTCCACTCTGACGTGTCTTTTGTCCGGTCCAGGTTCGAGCTCGGGTCGGGGCTGTACCAGGGCTGGGCCGGGGCGGGACTGGCTCTTCTCGGAGGAGTCCTGCTCTGCTGCAGCTTAAAGAAGAGCCGGGACAGCGCTGCACAGTACGCTTCACTCCTTACCCTTTGACCCCGTCGAGATGAACGCTGTCCCACAGGATCTGTCCCTTAAATGATCTGTCTGTCTCTTATCTATTCTGCCTTAGTTTTTTAGAACCAAACTGTAAAATACAACTTCATTTTTAAGCTTTATTTGATGACATAAAAACCCTCCTTCAGAGTTAACTGTGTCAGAGCCAAACATAAAAAAGAATAAATGAAGTAACGCTCTAAATTAAGTCCAACTAAGACTCACTGAGCTCCAAACTAAAACCTGTCTGTTCGTCTTCAGGCAGTTCTCCATGAAATACTCGTCCGACGCTCAACACATTTACAGAGTGGCTCCATCCTCAGAGTCCAGCTCCAAGGCCTACGTCTGAACCAGGACCAGACCGGGACTAGACCAGGACCAGACCGGGACCGGACCGGGACCAGACCGGGACCGGACCGGGACCAGACCGGGACCGGACTGGGACTGAACCAGGACCGGACCAGGACCGGACCGGGACCAGACCGGGACCGGACTGGGACTGAACCAGGACCAGACCAGGACCAGACCGGGACTAGACCAGGACCAGACCGGGACCGGACTGGGACCAGACCGGGACCGGACTGGGACTGAACCAGGACCAGACCAGGACCAGATGGGACCAGACCAGGACTGAACCAGGACCAGACCAGGACCAGATGGGACCAGAAGGAACCAGAAGGGACCAGACCAGGATTGGACCAGGACTAGACCAGGACAATGACACACATCACTACATTTCATTGTTTTCACGTTTGTTAATGTTTGTTAAAGTCAATACTGTTCAAGAAAACATTTAATTGTAATACATTTTGTGAATAAACTTTTGTTTCCAGTGTTTTCTCTGCACTTCCTGCTTCTGACCAGCAGAGGTCGCCATAACCCTGATTCTCACTCCTTTTGCTCACGTGGACATTCTGTTGACATTTTTATCAAGAATATAATTTACCTTTTTTACAAAAAAAACAAATACAAAACATACACTTAAGACAATAAAGAGTAAACACAAATAATTAAATCAGACTAAATTATTAAACATATTATACAGTTGATTAATTTATTTATTCATTCATTATTTTTAAAGGAGTTGTGTCACATGACTCTGATCTAAAATGGCTGCCTCCATTTATTTAGCGTTGCCATGGTAACCCCTGTACAAGGCTCCACTGTTAATGGCTTCACTGGACTAAACTAGGACTAAACCAGGTCTAAACCAGGACTAAACTAGGACTAAACCAGGTCTAAACCAGGACTAAACCAGGACTAAACTAGGACTAAACCAGGACTAAACCAGGACTAAACCAGGTCTAAACTAGGACTAAACCAGGACTAAACCAGGACTAAACCAGGACTAAACCAGGACTAAACCAGGACTAAACCAGGACTAAACTAGGACTAAACCAGGTCTAAACCAGGACTAAACCAGGACTAAACCAGGACTAAACCAGGTCTAAACTAGGACTAAACCAGGACTAAACTAGGACTAAACCAGGACTAAACCAGGACTAAACTAGGACTAAACCAGGACTAAACTAGGACTAAACCAGGACTAAACCACGACTAAACTAGGTCTAAACCAGGTCTAAACTAGGACTAAACCAGGACTAAACTAGGACTAAACCAGGACTAAACCAGGACTAAACTAGGACTAAACCAGGACTAAACCAGGACTAAACCAGGACTAAACTAGGACTAAACCAGGACTAAACCAGGACTAAACCAGGTCTAAACCAGGTCTAAACTAGGTCTAAACCAGGTCTAAACTAGGACTAAACCAGGACTAAACTAGGACTAAACCAGGACTAAACCAGGTCTAAACCAGGTCTAAACCAGGACTAAACCAGGACTAAACTAGGACTAAACCAGGACTAAACTAGGACTAAAACAAGGACTAAACCAGGACTAAACCAGGACTAAACTAGGACTAAACCAGGACTAAACCAGGTCTAAACCAGGACTAAACCAGGTCTAAACCAGGACTAAACCAGGACTAAACCAGGACTAAACTAGGACTAAACCAGGACTAAACCAGGTCTAAACCAGGTCTAAACCAGGACTAAACCAGGACTAAACTAGGACTAAACCAGGACTAAACTAGGACTAAAACAAGGACTAAACTAGGACTAAACCAGGACTAAACCAGGACTAAACCAGGACTAAACCAGGTCTAAACCAGGACTAAACCAGGACTAAACCAGGACTAAACTAGGACTAAACCAGGTCTAAACCAGGACTAAACCAGGACTAAACCAGGACTAAACCAGGACTAAACTAGAACTAAACCAGGTCTAAACCAGGACTAAACCAGGACTAAACTAGAACTAAACCAGGACTAAACCAGGACTAAACTAGAACTAAACCAGGTCTAAACCAGGACTAAACTAGAACTAAACCAGGTCTAAACCAGAACTAAACCAGGACTAAAAAAACGCAGATGTGTAAATTATGTTCAGGGAAAAACACACAATGGAACCAAGATCTGGACTTGGGCTGAACTCCTGGTCCCAGTCCCGGTCTGGTCCCAGTCTGGTCCTGGTCCCGGTCCTGGTCCCGGTCTGGTCCTGGTCCCGGTCTGGTCCCGGTCTGGTCCTGGTCCCAGTCTGGTCCCGGTCTGGCCCTGGTCTTGGCCTGGACTCGGTCTGATGTGACGTGAGTGGATTCAGGGAAACCTTGGTGGAACAGAGACAGGAAAAGGAAAAGATGACCATTTCCTGCTGTGGCTCGAAAATAAAACAAACAGGAAGAAAGTACAGCAGCAGAACGAGGAGTGACAAACACGTTACACCTCGGACGATACGACCCGAGGAGGAACTACCCCCAGAACTACCCCAGAACCGACCCCAGACCCGACAGAACCGACCCCAGACCCGACAGAACCGACCCCAGACCCAACAGAACCTCAGCAGAACCTCAGCGGCTCCAGATTTAACTGAAGACTGACGCCACGTGGAACAAAACCTGGAGAAATGTCTTGAACTGAACAGAATCTTCAACAGAAACAAGGTAAACCCTGATGCTTCTGTTTTAAACTCAGTCATGTTTAAGTTACAGCGATTGCTGCAGAGTTGCATCGGACGAGGATTTGATGAAAACGATGAGGTCAGAGCTGGATCTGTGGCTCGTCCTGGAAAACCTGGAACTGAGGGAGTCCTGGGAGTTTCAGTCTGGTTCCAAGTTGTTTCTGTGAACCTGAAATCCAGATTTTTTTACCAAATGAGAGAAATAAGAGTTGGCAGCCTGTTGAACCAAACCCAGTTCAGCCACTAACACTTACTCACACATTTATTTTAATCCTCGTCTGACAAACTAAGGCCATAAAAACAACGGCAAAATGTTGAGCTTTTCAGACATGAGTTATGTAATTAAAGAAATCTGATCAGAAACAAAATGTTCATTATTTTAGAAAATTTCCAGTTATTTTTTAAATGTTATATAAATATTAAATTATTATATTTTAAATTTTTTCTAATCTTAGTCTGGTCTTAATTAACGGTTTTAATTAATGCAATTTTTTTTTTTTACATTTTTACTCAGCTTTACTTTTAAATAAATTAGTTTACACTTAACATTATTTGGATCTGATTTTCTTGGTAAAAACCAGACAGCTATTTTTTTATTTAAATGCAGATATAAATAGTCTATAAACAACGTATGTCTTCCTGTAATGATGAATATTGACTAAAAATCATAGAAACAGGTGAAAGTGTGTGTTTGACTGTGGTCTTTAGAGACGCTCAAACAGAAAACAACAAGAAAAACTTAAGACCAAAATGACTCATGATGAACGATCAAATAAAGTGTCTGTGAGACATTGTCAGTCATTTATTAATAGTGATGTTGGAGGCTGAACGGTACAGATTGTCCTTTTTAAACCGGCGTGAGCTCACGACGCTGTAGAGGTCTGTAAATGTGAGTCTAAACGAGAGTGAGACCCTCGCGGCTCCGTTTGGAGCGAGATGGACAGATACTCTCAGATCAACCTGAAAATACACAGCGTTTATTCAGCAAAAACAAAAAATCTAACTAACACTCTTCACTTTTGTTTGTTCAGTTAAAATGAGCTCGACTGAAGCCAGAGCACAAACTGATGAGTGCGTGTCCCTGCGGGGCCACCGTAGTCACAACAATATTAAAACTACACATCCCAACATTAAACGAAGGCTCCAGCAACAAATACTACAGAATCTTTTCATAAATGATAATTAAAGGTTTGTTTTGCTCCGTTATTCACAAGAACAAAAAAAAACTTGATTAAAATATCCATCAAGCAACTTTCCTGCATTTAAACACTTTAAACTGGGACTAAACTAAGGCTAAGGTCAAGGTTCAACCAGGACTAAAGCCAGAGCAACTTTATTAATATTTAAAATCAACTCAAAAGAACAGAATTATATATTTTTAAACAATATCATTTACACTTTAGAATAACTCACTCTAATAAGCATCAGTTGTAACAACTTAATCCTTAATTTATCATTTACAAAGCATTAAACCAACATTAATAATCACTATTATGTTATAAACCTTGTTATAAATGTCTTAGTATTAACAATAAACTTGTGTAATTATACATTTATATTTCAGTGTCTATAAACAGAATTAGAAACATGAATTTATTAATTCATTGTTAATTACTCATTTATTAATGCTTAACGACTGTTACTTTAAAGTGTTACCAATCATTTATTAAAGGGTTTACTTGTTTTTTTTACGTTTACTACAAAATCATCAACAAGGGAACAATGACAAACCAGGAGGAAGGAAAAAGACAATAAAATAAAAGAAACAGAAAAGGACCCTGATAACCCTCTGTCACCGTCAGAGCCGTCCCTCCCTCCGGCCCTCGGCCTCCGCGGGCCCCCGGGGGGTCCCTCCCTCCGGCCCTCGGCCTCCGCGGGCCCCCAGGGGCCCCTCAGTTCAGGTCCCTGTTACTCTGAGATCGTTTGTCCTTCGTCAGGTCCTGGTTCTGAAGCAGCTCTGACTCTGAGTGAGACTCTGACGGATGTGTTTCTCCACAGAGACAGTAAAGTATAACGTAATATTTACTCAGTGTGTTTCTGGTGAGAATCAGTCTGAGGTGAAGAGTTCTACAACCATCGTGGATCATAAATGAAAACAGATTTGAACAAGAATCAACAAAGACTGCAACAAAAGCCTCATAAATTTACTTTAGAAATAATGTAATAATCTGTACATTTCTCATTTTGAGACGTGTTTAAAGAAAACAGAAATAGCAAGTCCATGTTTCATTTAGACCTGGTTTAGACCTGGTTTAGTCCTGGTTTAGACCTGGTTTAGTCCTGGTTTAGACCTGGTTTAGTCCTGGTTTAGTCCTGGTTTAGTCCTGGTTTAGTCCTGGTTTAGACCTGGTTTAGTCCTGGTTTAGTCCTGGTTTAGTCCTGGTTTAGTCCTGGTTTAGTCCTGGTTTAGTCCTGGTTTAGTCCTGGTTTAGTCCTGGTTTAGTCCAGGTTTAGTCCTGGTTTAGTCCTGGTTTAGTCCTGGTTTAGTCCTGGTTTAGTCCTGGTTTAGTCCTGGTTTAGTCCTGGTTTAGTCCTGGTTTAGTCCTGGTTTAGTCCTGGTTTAGTCCTGGTTTAGTCCTGGTTTAGTCCTGGTTTAGTCCTGGTTTAGTCCTGGTTTAGTCCTGGTTTAGTCCTGGTTTAGTCCTGGTTTAGACCTGGTTTAGTCCTGGTTTAGTCCTGGTTTAGTCCTGGTTTAGTCCTGGTTTAGACCTGGTTTAGTCCTGGTTTAGTCCTGGTTCAGACCTGGTTTAGTCCTGGTTTAGTCCCGGTTCAGACCTGGTTTAGTCCTGGTTGAGTCCTGGTTGAGTCCTGGTTTAGTCCTGGTTTAGACCTGGTTTAGTCCTGGTTCAGACCTGGTTCAGACCTGGTTTAGTCCTGGTTCAGACCTGTTCTTAATATTTAAAGTGTGTTGGTGAAAACCTGATCGTTCTCTTTTGTCTGAACCGATCCAGAGTAAATATGATCCTATTGTTTATTCATAAATCACAGAGAGTCCTGAGAGACTGAGGGAGCAGTGAGAGTTAATGAGTGAACGGACGGCTCTTTGTGACAGAAACATGACTCAGAAACAAGAATGTGTCGAGTCAGGGTCAGACTGAAGGTCAGGGTTTGGAGGTGACGCCAGGAGCAGGTCTAACACAGCGACAGTGACACTAAACAACACTGACTGGTGTTAATGTGACTGAGTTCAACAGAAGACACTAGAGTAGATGTTAGTCCTGGTTTAGCCCTGGTCTAGATCTGGATTCATCTGGTTTATGTGTAGTTCAGCTTGGCCTTGGTTTAGACTTGATTTTGTTTTGGTCCTTTTTTAGTTTAGTCCTCATTTAATCCTGATTAAGTCCTGGACGGTTTAGTCTTGATTTAGTCCTGGTTTTGACCTTATGTAGTTCACAGTCATTATTTAGTTTACTGGTAATATTTCATCTTGATTTTAGATTAGGTTTTGGCTCAGTCCTGGATTTTTTTTAGTCCTGGGTTTGGTCTTTGGTTCAGGTTTGGTTTTAATTTATTTCTGGCCTGGATCTGGTTTGTTGTGGTCTTGATTTAAGCTTGATTTACTCATTTTTAGACCTTCTTTGAGTCCTGGTCCAGTCCTGGTCCAGTCCTGGTCTAGTCCTGGTTTACTTGAGTCCTGTCTGACCTGGTTCCACCCGGTCTTCAGTCAAGTCCCGGTGACGTCTATAAGTGAAGGTTTTTGACGGCTCCAGTTCGCGCCCAAAGTGACCTTTCCCCAAACCGCTCCCTGTGAATGATTCATGTCCCACGGGCCCTGAACGCACCATGGCCCTCACACACGCGCACTATTTCACGGACACGCGCAGAGAGACAGACTTCAGCCGCACTTCTCTCTCTACTGGTCGCTCCGGAGACAACACCGGGACCTGTCGCTCACTGTAGCCGCCTCACACGCTTCATTCCCGGGGAGAGGATCCGCGCAGAGCCGCTGTTCGCCAACATGGCTCCGCGCTGTGAGTAACTCCACTTTATTCCGTTTCAAAGCTATAAATGACCACTTTGAACACGAAACACGGAGTGACCTGACTCTAAACTTCACATTTACTCACAAATTAACACAAACTGGACTTAATTACTTTATAAAATTTAAATTAAAAGACGGTTTAAAACGAGAATACGCTGCGCAAAATGGAACGATGCGTAAAATTGACTTTGACATCATCTGATCTGAAACTTTACAAAAACAAGTGAAATGTGGAAAAACGTGAATATATGTGACATTTTTGCTTTGTCAGCCAAATAATTAAGCAGGGATTAGCGCAACAATGATAATGTCCGAGTGTGAAGGTGACTCTTCTCTGTCCTTTTTGTCCTCGGTTCAAACCTGCATTTATCAACTTTAAACACTTTCATTGCGTTAGGTTTAGAGATGTTTCTTCGCAGATGGGATTACTGCAGTTGTGGACTTCTGCGTTTTGTTTTTTTGCGTCTGTAATGGTTAAATTGTGTTGTAAACTCTGGTTATTGCATTAGATGTGAATATTTAACACTGGCCTCAAAGCTGCAAGT
>CM072160.1:760699-776929 GCA_036850595.1 Rhyacichthys aspro
GAGATTACCTGAGATTAAACAGGTTTCTACTGGAGCCAGGTTCAGAGCCGACATACGTCGAGTGTTTTCTGTTCAAACACGGTCCTGACTCAGTGTTTACACAAATACATTTCTCTGAAACTAAACCTGCTTCAAGATTTGATTTGAACAAACTACAAAATAAAAGACTGACAACTGTGTTTGAAATGAACTGAACGACGTTAGAACAAATAAAGCTTCTACAAACGACGCTGAAGGGATTTACATGAGATGGTTTAGACACAGAAAGATTTTCTGTTCCCTGCTCAGAACTCAGAACTGGGACTAGAACAGGTTTTAGATGGATTTGAACAGGATTTTACACTTCAGTCCTGGTTTAGTCCAGGTTTAGTCCTGGTCTGGTTTTGGTGGAGCCCACTCTCTTTGTGTATTTCATTTTTAATCCTCCACATTTTGAACTCCTCTTTCACATTTGAAATTTGCTGAAACCAACTATTTAACTTCCTTCTGAAAATTTACTGAAAATACATCACTTCTGCTTTGGTCTGACCCTTGAACTTTGACCCCGATGTAAATGTGTTCAGTGAAAACATTTATTTAAAAACTTGTAAACATTTAAAAAAGGAAATAACTTCACTAAAACCTGCTCAAATCCAACTAAAACCTGCTCAAATCCAACTAAAACCTGTTCAAATCCATCTAAAACCTGCTCAAATCCAACTAAAACCTGCTCAAATCCAACTAAAACCTGCTCAAATCCATCTAAAACCTGTCCAAATCCAACTAAAACCTGCTCAAATCCATCTAAAACCTGTCCAAATCCATCTAAAACCTGTTCAAATCCAACTAAAACCTGTTCAAATCCAACTAAAACCTGTCCAAATCCAAATAAAACCTGCTCAAATCCATCTAAAACCTGCTCAAATCCAACTAAAACCTATTCAAATCCACCTAAAACCTGTCCAAATCCAACTAAATCAAACTTTATTTCAGACTCAATTTGGTCCATATAAAATTGAAAAAAACCAACACACAACATACACAAAAAAATAGAGACTAAATACTCTATAGTCCATACAGACACTTTCTCCAGTGCCTCCAATAACAAGAAGTGTATCTGATGCTACTTTTTTGAGGCATTATTAAAACAACAATTATTTCATTTCTTGAGTCCTCTAGTCGCATTAGGAATTTGTACACAAGATTTCGTATCACAGCATTTAGAGTGGAAACATCATTTTGCACAAACAACTGGCTGGCACTAGTCCAGCGAGAGACCTTCAGCAGGATCCGAAATGCATCATTATATGCCACTTGTAATTTCTGCATCTTTGCCTTACTGTAACTACACCACAAGTACAGCGGTGTACAATAGGCTTTAAAGGTCCCATATTGTGCTAAATCGACTTTTCTGAGCTTTTAACCATGTTCTAACGTTGTTTCTACCTCAAACACATACCCAAAGTTGTGTTTTGTTTCATTCGCGCATGTTTAATTTATTTAGTTTGAGCTACAGTCCTTTCAACGAGCTGTTTCACGCAATGACGTCAATATGTGAAATAAACCACTCCTCTCCAGGAAGTGCTCCTCCACACTCCTCCTGCCCCTCTCTCCTGCACTGTCAACAAGTGGAGCTCTGCAGCTCAGACACAGAGAAGCATCGCTGCTACTGTGTTAGCTTACTAACAGTCAGCAACATTATTGTATTACTAACAAGCATTACTTACATAGCTCTACATATTGCTAGGCTACTTTATTATAGTTCTTTCAATACACTGCACACCAGCTACCTTAGGAGTCTCCAGGCAGCATACATTCTCAACTTCAGTAGGCATTGTACGGTCATTTCCACATGTGCACCGATAAACAGAAGCAGTTAACACGCGCTATGCTACGGGCTACACCATAGAAACATACACAATAAATAGTTTTTCATTTACCAAGCAGAAACGTCTTGTAGAAGCCTTCGAGGTCTTTGTGTTTGCTCATGTTCTTAAACTCAGAATCAGACTCTGGGTCGAAGATATACGGCTCATTTACTCTCAAAGCTATTGCTGAAAAAGTTATTACTACCATGTACCGTGTTTACTTCAGTCTGTTTCCAGCGTAGCTCGCGTAGCTCTAGCGTGACGTCATGAGTGGGCGGGGCCAACACGGGAGAGCTGAGCCTTAAAGTGACAGCGCCAAATCAGACCGTTCACTTTGGACTCATGATGAGAGCTCATCCAAACCGCTTGTATAAGATAAATATTGTGTGTTTCATGTTGCAAAACGTGATATGGTAACCTAAATGTATCCAAAATGCACTGTATAATGTTCAAAATAGTATAATATAGGACCTTTAAACAAAGCAATTTTAACATTAACACATGTGAAATTTGCGTGCCACCATGTTGGCTTGTGCGTACAATTCACAATACTGTCTCTGTATGTCGTCATCATCACTAAGGTCATTTCTAATAATATGACCGAGATATTTAACCTTGTTCACAACAGTTAATACATTATCTGACAGAGTGAAGAGGGTGAATGTCTTTGTCCTATCCTCCTTTGTCCGAACAATCATTATTAGACTCTTTTTTGTATTAAACTTTATGTCAAATTGTTGCCCATATTCATATAGTTTTACAGTCTTTTTGAGAGATCGTCCATGTAAAGGTTGAAGAGCATGGGTGACAATATCCCTCCTTGTTTTACCCCATTTGTCACAAGGAAAGGATCTGATGTTGTATTTCCCCATCTGACTTGCATAAAACCTGTTCAAATCTATCTAAAACCTGCTCAAATCCAACTAAAACCTGTACAAATCAAACTAAAACCTGCTCAAATCCAACTAAAACCTGTCCAAATCCAACTAAAACCTGTACAAATCAAACTAAAACCTGCTCAAATCCAACTAAAACCTATTCAGATCCAACTAAAACCTGTACAAATCCAACTAAAACCTGTACAAATCCAACTAAAACCTGTCCAAATCCAACTAAAACCTATATAAATTCATCTAAAACCTGTCCAAATCCAACTAAAACCTGTTCAAATCACAATTTAGTGGTTGTATAAATGTTTATCATGTTTCAGAATAAACTTTAACTTTAATTCCCTTCTCTCTAACACACTGTCGCTGATAGTTTGTGAAGTTGTGTAATCCTATAGATTTAGGTTTTTTTTGGATCTTTGCTCCTGTCTGCTCCTCCGAACTGGGGCTGTGTGGACTTTTAACAGTCTTGGGTTCAGTCAGGTTTTAGGTCTGAGGTGTGTTTATGGCTCTTCTCTGTCGTAAAGTTGTAAAAGGGACCAAGGTCTGATCTTTGATAACCGTCTCCACGGCAACGGTAAACATGAAACAGGAAGTGAGCCATATTTGGAGACACACACCAGATGTCACTCAGGACAAGCTTTTATTTTGAAATTTGGACAAGAAACCAGATCTAAACCAAGACTAAAACTAAACTTGGTCTAAATTTGGTCTAGAATAAAACCAAGACCAAAACCCAAGACTAAAGAGGATTAAAGTAGGACTTTAACTAACCAGGACTAACCCAGGTTTCATTTAAGTCAAGACGAGGACAAGGCTAAAAGATGATACTAGACTAGACTAAACCAGGATTGAACCAGGACTAATTCAGGTCTAAACCAGGACTAAACCAGGACTAAACCAGGACCAGGTCTGTTGCAAATCAAAACACAATCCATTTAGTCCCAGGTCCCTGGTCTGGATCCGGACTTACCCGGTCTCTATATGCTCCCGGTTATTATTCAGTTCAGTGTGTTCTATAGACCCCTCATGTCTCTGTTGTGTGTTCATCACGTGTTCGTCACGTGTTCTTCACATGTTCATCTGTATTCTGGTTCCGTTAAGTCCCAGCTGGTCCCACTTGGTCTGGATCTGGACTTGGTGTGTCCTGAATCACAAAGACCTGCCCCAGGCCTCGACGGGGCTCACTGCTGTAATAATAATGTAATAACAATGTGTGGCCTTTTACTCAACTCTCAGTCCAGCCTAGACCTGGTTTAGATCTGGTTTAATCCTGGATTAGATCTGGTTTAGTCCTGGTTTAGTCCTGGTTTAGACCTGGTTTGGTCCTGGTTTAGTCCTGGTTTAGACCTGGTTTAGTCCTGGTTTAGTCCTGGTTTAGACCTGGTTTAGTCCTGGTTTAGTCCTGGTTTAGTCCTGGTTTAGTCCTGGTTTAGTCCTGGTTTAGTCCTGGTTTAGTCCTGGTTTAGACCTGGTTTAGTCCTGGTTTAGTCCTGGTTTAGACCTGGTTTAGTCCTGGTTTGTGATTATGGCTCAGATGCTCAGTGCAGTGATGCATCATGGGACTTTGGAGCCAATAAACTGTAATCATTCACACCTCACCTCTCGGGGTCAAAGTTCAGCCTCAGAGCAGACGCTGTGTTCACTGTCTGTGTTTAACTCAGATTGAAACCAGGACTAACCAGGACTAGACCGTTGCTATAGTAACAGTAGCGTTAAGTTGAGGAAATACAAAGTGCAGCGGATGTTGTTTCACAGAAATAGATTCACAGTGGGTCCAGAAATACCCATAATCCCCGGCGGCTGAACAGGAAGTCCTCTCGGAGCCGGTTTCTATGAGAGGGCAGCGCTTCTGGAAACTTCTGTGTCACCGCTGTTTAATATTAGAACAGGAGCCAAGATGGCCGCCAGAACGCTGCAGTCGTTTTATATTTAATTAAAATCTGTCTCCTTCACCAAACACTGACCTCCATCAGTCTGGACCTGGTCTAAGACTGGACCTGGTCTAAGACTGGACTAACTGTTTCCTGAGGCTGGGGCCCAACTTAAAAAAGAACCGGGCTTAAAAAAGAAAAAAACATCCCCCCCCCAAAAGGGGGAGGCTAAAAAAAAAAAAAAAACCCCCCCCCAACAGGGGCGAACCAAAGGCAGAAAGGACTACTCCTTTCTCCCGAGTCTGGACCTGGTCTAGAACTGGACCTGGTCTAAGACTGGACTAACTGTCTCCATGAGTCTGGACCTGGTCTAGAACTGGACTAACTCTGTCTCCTGAGTCTGGACCTGGTCTAAGACTGGACTAACTCTGTCTCCATGAGTCTGGACCTGGTCTAAGACTGGACTAACTCTGTCTCCATGAGTCTGGACCTGGTCTAAGACTGGACTAACTCTGTCTCCTGAGTCTGGACCTGGTCTAAGACTGGACTAACTCTGTCTCCATGAGTCTGGACCTGGTCTAAGACTGGACTAACTCTGTCTCCATTTTTATTTACATGAACATTTCTCTTGTGCATGTGTTTTTTTTAGGTTAGGTTAGTTTCATACACTTTTAGACCTAATTTAGACCCGGTTTAGATCAGGTTTAGACAAAGTTTAGACCTGGTTCAGACCTGGTTCAGACCAGGTTTAGACCTGGTTCAGACCTGGTTTAGACCTGGTTCAGACCTGGTTTAGACCTGGTTCAGACCTGGTTCAGACCTGGTTCAGACCTGGTTTAGACCAGGTTCAGACCTGGTTTAGCCGTGGTCCACCTCCGTCCCAGTCAGGACGTCCCTTAAAGGAGTGAAATCTGTATATAAAAGTATATTTTGTACTTTAAGTTTAGGTGTGGTTCAGATAAAGCCAGAATCAGAAAAGTCAGGAATGTTTTTGACGTGAAGTTGAAGTTAGACAAAAACACAAACAGGAAACAGGAAGTGGAGCCGATAACCAATCAGAGCAGCCCTGACCTCGACCTGAGAGTGTTTAGACCAATCAGAGCAGAGCTGTCAGAGCGGAGTGACGAATGGCGTCGCAGATATGAGACTCTGAACCGGACCTGGACCGGACCTGGACCGGACCTGGACCGGACCTGGACCTGGACCTGAGGAAACATGTATCAGAGTTTATCTGGAACTATTTTTATAAACTTCATCTTTCATCGAACTCTCAGACTGACTTCTGTTCAACGGGTTACAACAGAGAAAGAGTTTTAGGACTAGACCAGGACTAGACCAGGACTTGCTGAGACTCTTATCGGCTCTGGTTAAATCATTAAAACAGTGATATTAAACTGGGATCAGCTGAGTTAATGTTTACTCTGAACCTCTTCGGGACAGGTTCCTCTCGTTTGGTTCGGGCCCAACAGACGAAGACAAGGCTGACGTTACAGAGTGAGGTAGATCAGTAACACGGTGTGTGTGTCCTCAGGTGTCCCCCGCCGTCCCTCTCCGTCCTCATCATGCCCATCCTCAAGAACCTCCCGGTGCGACTGAAAGGAGGAGGTCCCACTCTGCACAACGCTCTGGTCCTGAGGAGGATGAGCCTGAACATAACGCCGCACCACAACCCCTTCAGCGACGATGGTAACTCTTCCAGAAACTCATCCCAAATAAAACCAGGGAAAACTTACACAAACCTGAAAACATCACAGTATTTACAGTTCTTTATTATTGCTTAGACTCTAAAGTCAAAATAAATGCACAAAATTCAAACTTGACGAAAGGTCATCTCAGAGACACAACTACACACACATTTTAAGACATTTTCTGTGACGTTGACGAGGCTCTGTGTCTGATCCACGTCGGAGGTTCCTTTGTGATTATTATAGTCATATTTATCACATACTAGGCCTGTCTTTAGTAGAAATTAGGGTTGGTAAAATGAGTGTGTTCAAATAAATAACAGCTCCACACACTGCAGCTAGTCTCTGTTTTCTGAAGCTAACGCGGCTAACACTGGAGCTAACGATGGAAAAACAACAAAGACTCGCTGCTAAATGTACAGTTGTTCTTTAAGAGATTAACAGATGGTTCCTGGAAAAGAGGAAAGTCATGTGGGATTTACAGATTTAAATATTCTGTAAGGTTCTAAATGACACAAGTTCACACAAAGTGACTTTTTAAATACTTTAAGTTACTGTGTTTTATAAAGGTTTCTCATTCAAGACTCAGTATTAAAGTCAGAACAATCCAAAATTACTTCTTTTGTGTAAAACTTATTAAAAGTTTAAAGTTTAATTACCTTCTGTTAAATTGAAGATTCAGTGTTCATTAAAAGTTGATTCATTGCAGACAGATTTGTGATGAATTGTGTGTTGATTTCTTTAATTGATTCACATCCCAAATAGAAATGTTTCTCAGCAGTGTAAACGGACAGATTCATAAATGTGGTGATACTGTGTCACGTTTAGACGTTCTGAGATGTTTGTCACTTTGAGGATATAGTTTTTGAGTTCGTCACGCTGGGTCAAAGTTTCAGAAAATGCGCTTTAGCAATTAGAAAAAACTGTAAAACACTCAGGACTCTCTGTGATGGTGCGTTTACTGACACCCCAACTCTGTACAGAATAATGAGTGCATCATTAAATGAGTCACCACCAGCACAGGGTTTAAACTGTTTATACACTATTTCCTTTACTTTATTGACTGCTCAGAACTGGAGCTGTGGTGCATTCACTGACACAGACACAACTGGGAGAACACTGACACGTTTGATCAATGAGATTTTAGTCGACGTGACCTCATTTGTTCTGTTGAGTCTGAGTCCAAGAAATGGCGTGACTTCAGGTTCCTCTGGTTTTATTTCTTCGAGTGTCTGTATCAAAAGTTTAAATCCATCTGTTTTCTGTTCTTTTTATGTCGGAGCAGGTCTGGACGGGGACAGTCAGGGCTGGTCTCCCGGCAGCTCTCTGTTGGACGGAGACGTGCCCCGAGACAGAAACCCCTTTGAGGACGAGGAGGACGAGAACGAGGCCAACGAGGGCAAAAGGGGCGGAGTCGGAGGAAAAGGGGGCGTGTCCGGAGGAAAAGTGTCCGGAAAGAGCTCGTTTAAGTTCAGCTCTCCTTTAAAAACTCTGGGAAAACTGGGTAAAAACCTGAGAGCGTCGGGTCGGGGTAAAGACAGTAGTCCGTCTCCGACACCGTCACCGGGAGAGAAGAAGAAGAGAGGGAGGCGGAGCTCCGAGGGCAGTCTGCTCAGGTGAGAACAGGTGTTTTTAATCGTTCAAACTGGGACTCTTCCTGTCGTCCACAAAAGAAAAAGGAAAAGGCGTCAGGAAAGAATAGTTCAAGTTGAAGATTTAGATGGATTTGAACTGGTTTTAGTTGGATTTAAACAGGTTTTAGTCTAACCCTGGTCTAACCCGGTCTAACTCCGGTATAACCCTAGTCTAACCCTGGTCTAACCCAGTCTAACCCAGTCTAACCCTGGTCTAATCCGGTCTAACCCGGTCTAACCCTGGTCTTACCCAGTCTAACCCTGGTCTAACCCAGTCTAACCCAGTCTAACCCGGTCTAATCCGGTCTAACCCGGTCTAACCAGGCCTAACCCTGGTCTAACCCTGGTCTAATCCGGTCTAACCAGGCTTAACCCTGGTCTAACCCTGGTCTAACCCTGGTCTAACCCAGTCTAACCCTGGTCTAATCCGGTCTAACCCGGTCTAACCAGGCCTAACCCTGGTCTAACCCAGTCTAACCCTGGTCTAATCCGGTCTAACCCAGTCTAACCAGGCCTAACCCTGGTCTAACCCTGGTCTAACCCAGTCTAACCCTGGTCTAATCTGGTCTAACCCGGTCTAACCCGGTCTAACCAGGCCTAACCCTGGTCTAACCCTGGTCTAACCCAGTCTAACCCTGGTCTAACCCGGTCTAACCCGGTCTAACCCAGTCTAACCCTGGTCTAACCCAGTCTAACCCGGTCTAACCAGGCCTAACCCTGGTCTAACCCTGGTCTAACCCAGTCTAACCCTGGTCTAATCCGGTCTAACCCGGTCTAACCCAGTCTAACCCTGGTCTAACCCAGTCTAACCCGGTCTAACCCGGTCTAACCCTGGTCTAACCCTGGTCTAACCCGGTCTAACCCGGTCTAACCCTAGTCTAACCCTGGTCTAACCCTGGTCTAACCCAGTCTAACCCTGGTCTAACCCGGTCTAACCCTGGTCTAACCCTGGTCTAACCCTGGTCTAACCCGGTCTAACCCTGGTCTAACCCAGTCTAACCCTGGTCTAACCCTGGTCTAACCTGGTCTAACCCTGGTCTAACCCTGGTCTAACCCGGTCTAACCCAGTCTAACCCGGTCTAACCCGGTCTAACCCTGGTCTAACCCGGTCTAACCCGGTCTAACCCGGTCTAACCCTGGTCTAACCCGGTCTAACCCGGTCTAACCAGGCCTAACCCTGGTCTAACCCTGGTCTAACCCGGTCTAACCCGGTCTAACCCAGGTCTAACCCTGGTCTAACCCGGTCTAACCCCGGTCTAACCAGGCCTAACCCTGGTCTAACCCGGTCTAACCCGGTCTAACCCTGGTCTAACCCAGTCTAACCCGGTCTAACCAGGCCTAACCCTGGTCTAACCCAGTCTAACCCGGTCTAACCAGGCCTAACCCTGGTCTAACCCAGTCTAACCCGGTCTAACCAGGCCTAACCCTGGTCTAACCCGGTCTAACCCGGTCTAACCCTGGTCTAACCAGGTCTAACCCAGTCTAACCCTGGTCTAATCCGGTCTAACCCGGTCTAACCAGGCCTAACCCTGGTCTAACCCAGTCTAACCCGGTCTAACCCGGTCTAACCCTGGTCTTACCCAGTCTAACCCGTCTCCTCTGGTCCAGCAGGTTTGCGGGCAGGTACCGGGACTCTCTGGGTTCTCGTAAGGACTCGGGGACTAACGGGGACGTACCCGGGGACAGTGAGAGTGACGCTCAGAGCCGGAGAGTGTCCTTCATGAGGATGGTGGGTCTGGGCAAACACAAGAGAGAGTCTGGGGCCGAGCGCTCGTCTCAGGGGCCCGAGGAGCCGGGGGTCCCGGAGCCCGAGGAGGTGGTCAAGCCCCGGGAGCCGCTCTCAGGTAACGCTCACCTGTGGCGTGGATGTAGTATAAGAGCTGGGTAAGCCCCGCCCCCTTTCCTCTGCCACATTTTGACTAGTGGCCACTGGAGGAACTGCAACGAAACACTGCACTACTGCAGTAAACACACACACACACACCAAGGTTGGATTTGAGAGTGTTTTTATAGTTTAGACTTCATCTCTGTCTCCTCCCTCCTGTCTCCTGTCTCCTGTCTCCTCCCTCCTCTCTCCTGTCTCCTGTCTCCTGTCTCCTGTCTCCTCTCTCCTGTCTCCTCTCTCCTGTCTCCTGTCTCCTGTCTCCTGCGTCCTCTCTCCTGTCTCCTCTCTCCTGTCTCCTCTCTCCTCTCTCCTCCTGTCTCCTCTCTCCTGTCTCCTGTCTCCTGTCTCCTGTCCTCCTGTCTCCTGTCTCCTCCTGTCTCCTGTCTCCTCCTGTCTCCTGTCTCCTCCTGTCTCCTGTCTCCTCCTGTCTCCTCCTCCTCCTGTCTCCTGTCTCCTCCTGTCTCCTGTCTCCTCCTGTCTCCTGTCTCCTCCTCCTCTCTCCTGTCTCCTGTCTCCTCCCTCCTCTCTCCTGTCTCCTCCCTCCTGTCTCCTGTCTCCTCCCTCCTCTCTCCTGTCTCCTGTCTCCTCCCTCCTCTCTCCTCTCTCCTGTCTCCTGTCTCCTGTCTCCTGCGTCCTCCCTCCTGTCTCCTGTCTCCTGTCTCCTCTCTCCTCTCTCCTCCCTCCTCTCTCCTCTCTCCTCTCTCCTCTCTCCTCTCTCCTGTCTCCTCTCTCCTCTCTCCTCTCTCCTGTCTCCTGTCTCCTGTCTCCTCCCTCCTGTCTCCTGCGTCCTCAGTGTGTGAACAGTAAACAAGGGCGGAGTGGACTTTAACACATGCTGCAGTAAACAATGGGCTCTTTCCACAAACACAGGTTACATAAGACTGGAACCAGGAAGAGCCTAGACCAGGTTTAGACCTGGTTTAGACCGGGTTTAGTCCTGGTTTAGACCTGGGTTTAGACCGGGTTTAGTCCTGGTTTAGACCTGGGTTTAGACCGGGTTTAGTCCTGGTTTAGACCTGGGTTTAGACCGGGTTTAGACCTGGGTTTAGACCTGGGTTTAGACCTGGTTTAGTCCTGGTTTAGACCTGGGTTTAGACCGGGTTTAGACCTGGGTTTAGACCTGGGTTTAGACCTGGGTTTAGACCTGGGTTTAGACCTGGGTTTAGACCTGGGTTTAGACCTGGTTTAGACTGGGTTTAGACCTGGTTTAGACTGGGTTCAGACTGGGTTTAGACCTGGTCTAAACCTGGTTTAGACCTGGTCTAAACCAGGTTTAGACTGGGTTTAGACTGGGTTCAGACTGGGTTTAGACCTGGTCTAAACCTGGTTTAGACCTGGACTTGATGCAGGGATAAAGTGAGTCTGAGTTGTTTCCAGTGAAGTGTATCAAATATAAGAATTTGTTTTAATGAAAAAGGATCTGACTCTGACTGTGGTTTATCTTTGCTCTAAAACCGAACTAAACCCACAGACCAGACCAGGTTAGACCAGGTTAGACCAGGTTAGACCAGGTTAGACCAGACCAGACCAGATCACCCAAAAAACAAAAAATAAAAAAAAAAAAAAAAATAGAAAAAAAAAAAAGATAGAGAAAAAAAAAAAAAGAAAAGAGACAGACAGGTTAGAAGGTTAGACAGGTAGACCAGGTTAGACCAGGTTAGACACTGAAGAACATGTGTCCATTCTTTTCACAAACTGATAGGACACTTTGTGATGGCTCCATGTTGATTTGATCTTCTCGTCTGGTCTTCGATGTGCAGTATTTAGTCCCATTTTCATTTTCAAAACAAAACCAGAGGAGCCTTTGAGTCGACCCGTGCTGTTTTATTTTGGATACTGACTGTGAATGGAAGCGTGCAGAGCTGATACCATCAACGACACAGACCAGAACCATCAGGGCTAGTTTAAGGCGGTCTGAGGGTTGGTGTTAAGGTGGACTTCCTGTCGGGACCTGTCGCTGAAACCTGAGCCGCTTCAGTGAAAGTAAAGTGCAGTGGTTTGTGAAGGAGACATTCCTCAGACTCAGCTTTTCATCAGAGTTCTTTAAACACAAGGTCAGCTCAGGGTCAACGGAAGAACAGCCAAAGACTCAGAAATTACTGAATGGAATAAACGAAATAAAACGGACAAAACCCAGAGTCCAGACTGAGAAGATCCCAGGGAACAGCTGGAAAAAATACAATCATTTCTTTTTCTCAGACAATTCCCTACATTATTCTCTTGCTGTCTGACATAAAAAGGTGAATTAAATGTAGTTTTCAGTCTAAATGTGACATTCCAGTTACATAAGTGTCCTGCTGCGTTCTGATAAACGTGTGGTTTTAGACACGAGTCAATCATTACTCGTCCTTCAGTGAAGTCTGAGCCGCCGTAAACTGTTACTGAACAACCGTCAGACAAACACACACTTCCTGTTCCTTCAGCTTTATCTGAGACTTCACGGAGCCAGAAGTGATGCCCATATTTGGAAAAAGGATGAATGCTTAAAGTTCAGCAGAAAGAATAAGAACATATGAAAAAGTCACTTTAGACAAACATCTGACAGAGCCTTTACATTTTCAGTGGATTATTTGTCAATCAGAGCTGGCAGTAATCCTCAGGTAACGAGTCACCTGCAGAAAGCCCCGCCCCTTCCTCCTGACCCATCTGACTCATTTAAAGCCTGTTTATCCCAAAAATGCCCTTGTCAGGACGACAATTATCTCCTCCTCGTTAAACATTACGTGATTGAATTGACAGTATTTATCTGTGTTTTACGTTGCCTCCCTTTTCTCTGTTGATGCTTTTCTTTTTTCAGCTGTTTCTCTGTTAAAAGACATATTCAGCTGAAAATACACTTTATCTGCAGCTATTAAACTTCCTGGAACGTCATGTGACAAGTGTCGACCAATGGGAGCGCTCCTTTTTGGAGCATGTGATTGTCCAAGGTTTTCTGTTCCTGAATAGAGGTTCTCATCTATTACAATCCTTTAGAATAAACACTAGATGGATCAGAAAGACTGTATTTACACAAATGATTGATTTTACAATAAACTATTTGGGCTGTTCCTGGTATTTGTCTTTAATGCAGAGGCTGTGCAGTGAAACAGACTCAGACCTAATTCGTCCAAACTTAGGTCAAAAATGTGCACAGCTCTGGTTTCAGCCAAAAACAGTCTCCTTCTGTTTGACCAAGCTGACTCAGCACTTCTCTTCTTTCACCGGAGTGTCTTTATCCTGACTCAGCACTTTACTGTTTCACTGAGCACACCTGAAACATTCACCTGAAACATTCACCTGAAACATTCACCTGAAACATTCACCTGAAACATTCACCTGAAACATTCACCTGAAACATTCACCTGAAACATTCACCTGCTGCTCTGTTTACCCTGTCCAAAGACCGGCCCAGGGGCCAATCATGGGACAATGTGAGATTTATATGGCCCAGAGCTTGAGTGAAAAAATGTAACTGTTTACGACACCAACATCAGCAAATCCAACTAAAACCTATTCAGATACCTCCAAAACCTTTTTAAACCCAACTAAAATATGTTCACGTTCAACTAAGACCTGCTTAAATCCAACTTAAACTTGTTTAAATCCAACTAAAACCTGCTCAAATCCAACTTAAACTTGTTTAAATCCAACTAAAACCTGCTCAAATCCAACTTTAACTTGTTTAAATCCAACTAAAACCTGTTCAAGCCCAAATAAATGCTGTTCAAATTCAAACAAAGCCTGTTCAAGTCCAATAAAAACTTTTCAAATCCAACTAAAATCTCAAAATACAAAAAACCTATCATTTAGGGACTCAATAAATATACAATACAATGTTTAAATTCATGAAGTGAGAGCCGTACGACACTGACCACGTTTAAAACCACAAACACTAGCTTTGTGTCGGGAAAAAGAACAACATTTATCATGTTTTTTGTTTGAATATGACTTTATCACAAAAACAAGGAGGAATTTATCTGAAAAATCTGGTTCTCGCTCGAGTGAGGAATGTCTCTGGTCCAATCAGTGACTGCAGACCCCAGAACGAGCCTTTTTGGTGGAAACGCACCAGAACCAACCCATACCGTACCGTTCCTGTTGAAACAAGGCTATAATTGTCAAAGTAGCGCCATGAAACATCCGAGCGAGAGTTCTTGGACCTCTGTAAATCTAAAATCCTGTGAACGATGTCTTTGTGAAGCGACGGGGACCTGCCTCTGACCCGTGTCCATCAGCTGAAGGAATGTGTCCGACTCCAGATGGAACCCATTTCCTCTGAACTCCACCAAACGACCCGTGTCTCTCTGAGCTTATCATGACTCAGCAATTTTTAGTATTAAACAGACACTCCTCAAACAGGACTCAGGACGGAGACTTCTGAAATCTGAACCAGTCTGGAAAATGAAAATGAGGTGGTTTTAATGAGACCAGAGGCAGCAGGTGTGAAGCTCTTTGTGCTTTTATTCCGTGATGTGGTGGAAAGCGTTTCTTAGTATTTGTTTGTGGAGTTTTCCTGTGAGTCTTCCTCTGAGACAGTAACATCCTCACTGTTCATCACTAAACTCTCAGGAAGACGGGCAATAAAAATGTACTGTTATTAAAGAGCCACAAAAGTGTTTTCTGCTGACTTGTGCTTCAATGTTAAACAGACCTGATTCTCATTGTGAAAATGGTTTAAACCAAAACCTTAGTTTATAATAAACTATTTGTTTATTGTAAAATCAGTCATTTACGATGCCATCTACTGTTTGTTATAAAGGATTGTAATAGATGAGAACTTCTAGAATCAAAGGAGCGCTCCCATTGGTCGACACTTGTCACATGACGTTCCAGGAAGTTTAATAGCTGCAGATAAAGTGTATTTTCAGCTGAATATGTCTTTTAACAGAGAAACAGCTGAAAAAAGAAAAGCATCAACAGAGAAAAGGGAGGCAACGTAAAACACAGATAAATACTGTCAATTCAATCACGTAATGTTTAACGAGGAGGAGATAATTGTCGTCCTGACGCTGAAGTCACAGCTAAGCTAACGCTAAACTCTAAACTTCAGTTTGGTCAAATGGATTAGTATTTTGTGGTTTTATTTTTTAATAAAAGAGAAGCAGGAGAGGTCTCTAGACTGATTTTGGAGGAGAGTCTGAGACAGGGACAAGAAAAGAAAATCAGTGAGAAGAGCTTTAATTTTTAGTTCCACGGCTCTGAGGAAGGGTCTGAGTCCGGTCTAGGTCTGGACTTGAGTGCTCCATCTCTGGGTCAGTTTAACAGTTTCAGATGATGGTCCAATGCAGTTCCACAAGTGTCCACTGGAGCGGCGTCACATCCAGTGCTCTAGAATGATTCTGGTGGATTTCGGGGCGACCCTTCAGGACTGAATCCATCTCTGTCAGAACTCTTTTTAAATCCACAGCTGTGCTTCTGTCGGTGTTGTTCTTGGACCGAGGCTGACGATAATGTGACAGAATAATGAAGTGTGAAATACCTCAGGTCTTATTTTTCTGCTGAACCGACCCAAACCCACAGACTGTGTCCTTGTTCATTCTGTGATTATAATTCAGTACTTAATGTTGAATTTCTTTTTCACTTTTTATTACAGTTTACTACAGTGTTATTACAGTTTAGTTATTGCATAATTTGGATAAAAGGGAATAGCACTATTTAATTTTTCTAAGACCCTGTGACCCTCTGATACCCCCATGACCCTCTGACACCCTGTGACCCTCTGATACCCCTATGACCCTCTGATACCCCCGTGACCCTCTGATACCCCGTGAACCTCTGATACCCCCGTGACCCTCTGATACCCCTGTGACCCTCTGATACCCTGTGACCCTCTGATACCCTGTGACCCTTTGATACTCCGTGACCCTCTGATACCCCTGTGACCCTCTGATACCCCCATGACCCTCTGATACCCTGTGACCCTCTGATACCCTGTGACCCTCTGATACCCCTATGACCCTCTGATACCCTGTGACCCTCTGATACCCTGTGACCCTCTGATACCCCTGTGACCCTCTGATACCCTGTGACCCTCTGATACCCTGTGACCCTCTGATACCCTGTGACCCTCTGATACCCCCGAAACCCTCTGATACCCCTGTGACCCTCTGATACCCTGTGACCCTCTGATAACCTGTGACCTGTGACCCCTCAGTGCTGGAGATCCTGCAGCTGGTGAAGAGGCGGGACCTGTTCCTGGCCGACTCTCACATCCTGGAGCTGGAGCAGGAGTCATGTGACCAAACGGACGAATCAGGGAAGGACAATGGCCGCCGGAAGGTTAAAGACGTGGAGCTGCTTTACGAAGAGCTGCAGAAGGAACTGTGGGCCGTGGTCCGAGAGTCGCTCCGGTCTCCCACCGCCGGACCCAACCTGGGGCTGGTCGTACAGGTACTGGACTAGGACTGGACTTGACCGGACCCAACCTGGGGCTGGTCCT